>LOEQ01009742.1:28239-65432 GCA_001685075.1 Bramus lutescens
TCGAGGGGCATTTAGGTTGTTTCCAGGTTCTGGCTATGACAAACAATGCTGCTAAGAACATAGTTGAGCACATGTACTTGTGCATGCTTGAGCATCCTTTGGATATATACCCAAAAGTGGTATTGCTGGATGATAAGGAAGGTTGTTTCCTAATTTTCTGAGTATTCACCATACAGACACTGAGAGAAACAATTAATAAATGGGACCTCCTGAAACTGAAAATCTTCTGTAAAGTAAAGGACATGTTCAACAAGACAAAACAACAGCCCACAGAGTGGGAAAAGATCTTCACAAACCCCACATCAGACAGAGAACCTATCTCTTAAAAGGTGTTCCATAGCTATTTATTGAATGTAAGTTTTGGCAGCACAATAAATGAACTCGTAATAGTTATATGGCTTAGATGGACTCATGCTTCAGCTGAATATTGGGAATTTGAAGCCAATTCCCCAACTCCATGACCACTCCATTCACTGGCTCTCTAGTACTACTAGGCAATGAGAACATCTAGAACTCTTAGCCTCTTGTTAATTGAAATGTATGCTGCCTTTCCCCAGACCCAAATCAAAGCATCCATCACCACGTAGACAAGCCTGAGATGGAGGAGGCTGACCACTCAAGCATGCTAATAGCTGCCATGTTTAGTGAGGCAGCTGCAAATGCATGGAGCAGGAATCTGAGGGACCTTAGCCTTGTTCAAGCATGCCTTGACGGATGACTCCTAAAGAGAAAGCAACATAAGCACTGAGCGGCTCTGACGGCTGGCTTCATCTGTCAGTTCCCCGACACTCCCCGGTGGACTTCATACTCCGATGTTGTTTGTGCATTTGTTACTTCTGAGAAGCAGCTTGATCGCATCATAACAACTTGTGAACTCGGCCCAGGAAGAACAGCACTTGGCTTAATTATCTAAGCAATGTAATGATCTTTGCTCTTAGGAACATTGGCAATAAAAGTGAATGCCATCCAAGGTGCAAAAAAATAAATCCTCTATTAATTCTCCCAAGCCAAATGGAAACTGAAATAACATCTTGAGTGGTTTGCAGTAGAAATGTTGGTTTCTGAAGGCTTCAATTTACTATCAGAAATATTTTTGAAAAAAATTTCCACATCCCTCTATGAAAATAATTCTAAGTTCTTGGTTTAAAATGATTTTTTCCTAGATCTATAAAGTACCCTATGGTAATTCATCTTATTGATAGAGTGCCACATTGATGACATATTGCAGCCCAATGATTAAATTCTGATGTCTGAACTCCATATGCCTCACAGAATGTAAAGAGAACCAGGTGTGATTATGATTGGTTGAAATAAACAAAGATTCCTTAAATATCACAAATTAAAGCAGAAGAGTTAATATACAGCATAAATGAAGTTCAAAGGCATTATTCCGGGAAGATGACTGTCACCACAAACTCCTGGTACAAGCCTGCAGCCCACCCAAATGTCTGCTCCAACTGTAATTTCACTCTGGAGAAAATCAGAATGGATCTCATTATGCACTATGCCTATGTATGCCAGCCCCACAAGAAGACAGAGGATACCAGGATAGTTTCCATCCGTGTGCTCCTCAGCTCATTGTAACTTACCTGCCTCCCCCTCAGATACATTTCTTACTTTTTATATGATCTAGAGACTTTTACATGAGTTGTAGTCGAACAAAGATCCTTGGATCTTCTCTGAATTATCTGAATCCCTTTTACCTTCTTGCTCAAAATAGGACTCTTCATGAAAACAGGTGACCCTCCAAAACTGTCACATCTGAAAATGCTTCTCCTTCACAACCCAAAATCTGACTTATGACTTCTCTGCCTCCTTATTATTTATTTATTATTTTCTGAATGTGTATGTTTTCATGGCAGAAGTTGTACCAGTAGGTATGTGGGGGTCAGTGGTTAACACCCTTCCTTAACATTTTTCCAGTTTATTTTTTTTTGAAATAGAGTCTGTCACCTAACCTGGAGCTCACCAGCTTGATTAGACTGGCTAGTCCTCAAACCCCAGAGGACCTCCCATCTCTGCCTCCATAGAGCAAGGACGGCAGGGATACCTGGATTTTGTTTGGTGTTGGTGTTGAGCGAGTGTTAGGGATTGTGCTCTGGTCCTCATCACTTTTGCTGATTGAGCCATTTCTTCAGCCTCAGACCTAATATTTTTAATCTCCATCAGATACTTGCTTCAGAACATCTCCTGTGGCAGTTCTCTAGTAAAATGGGGAACATGTCTTCACATCCTCATCAGCAACTGTTATGATCAGTTTTTCTGCTTCAGAATTTCACCTCCAAAGACTGAGAGGCTAGTGGATTTATTCCTCCTAGTGCCTATGCTTAATGGTTGAAAATTGCCCTTAGGGATGCTAACTCCTATCTTGTGTCTCTAATACTCCTATGCCAATGGGAGACTGCTCTGTTGTACCATTCTCTCTCTACTAAGATGTGAAAACTGCTGATTATAGGTTCTAAACTGTCGTTAATGCCAGGGAAACTAAAATTCCATTTTTGTCCTTTGGTTGTGGTGTTAATATAATGTATACAATGAGTCGACACATTGTTACTCCATTCCTCAGTTCAAAGTTAATAAATGATGATTCTATTTATCGCCCCAGTGCATATTCTGGTAGATGCAACAAATTTGTCTGGGAGAACAGGTAGAAGATATGTTATTATATATAATATTCCTACATAGATTGGATGGCAGTAGCAATATTTTCTGAGAATCTGGCCATGGGTCGTCAACTATGTTCAGTCTAGAAAATGGACAAAGTCCTGTAATTTAAAATTTTTGTCTCTTGTGTCAGTTTTTTGGTTAGCAGAAGCCTAGCAATACCTTGGTAGGTATTTCTCAGTCTCCTTCCTAGGCTAACTCATAGTAATAATCATCAGTTCCTGTCATTCAACGCACCATTATTGCTAGTGTGAACTTGATCCCCATTATGATACATTTTTATGAATTGGCCCCTGCTGATACAGAATACTATCCCCTCTAAGATACTAGGAAGTTTTATTTCAATCTAAGAATCAGATATACCATTTTTATTCTTCTCTCATACATTACATCCTGACCATAGTTTCCTCACCTTTCCATTCTTCCCAGTTTCTCCCCATACCTCCAGTCTCCTCCAGATCCAGGGATAGTAATCAATGAGACTATGAGACTAGGCACAAACTCTCATGACAAGGTTAGGTGAGGCAATCCAGTATCAAGGAAAGGGTCTCAAGCGCAGCCAAAGAGTCAGAGATATCTCCCACTCCCACTGTTAAGAGTCCCACCATAACAAGAAGTTTAGAAAACCATAACATGTGCAGAGGATTTATAGGAAATATAATCAAATGATAGATCCCCAAAATTAACAATAAATCCATTCTATAATCCTCCTCTTAGTGTGTTTTGGCTCTTAGAAGTAGTATAAGAAGGAATTGATCTCTACTTTGATCACCTCCATGCTACTAGAGGTAGTTTTAAATGTTGTTCTAAAGTATCAAACTATAACCAACATGTTAGTGCCTGTGGTAGTTTGAATAAGAATGGACCCCATAGACTAAAATATTTGAATGCTTAGTCACAGGGAGTGGCACAATTTGAAGGGATTAGAAGGATGAGGAGTTGTGGCCTTGTAGAAAGTGTAACATTGGGAACTTGGACTCTGAGATTTCAAAAGCACATGGCAGGCAGAGGTTCTCTCTCTCTCTCTCTCTCTCTCTCTCTCTCTCTCTCTCTNCTCTCTCTCTCTCTCTCTCTCTCTTTGTGTGTGTGTGTGTGTGTGTGTGTGTGTATGAATCAGGATGTAGCTTACAGCTATTGATACAGTACCATGATCTCCACCATGATACTAGTCTCAGAAACTCTAAACTAGACCTCAATTAAATGATTTATAAACATTTCCTTGGCCATAGTGTCTCTTTAGAGTAATCAAACAGTGACTAAGGCAGTACTATTTGTTAATGAATTATTACCTATTCAGAGCTATATTTCCTTTCTAAGCACAACACCTTCTGACAGGTGCTTTCTCTTTTCCTACAAATACCTTTCAACCATATCCTCAAATCTATTTTAGGTAAAATCTGTTTGTTCCTGGAGAGGGGACTATAATTTCCTTTTGTGTCTGTGTTGCTACTAGTTCTGATTATTATCTTCAAAGCAATAATGGGCAGTTGGATTGGGTGCTAAATGAACAAGTGTTATCTTGCAACACATTGTCCTGTAGTTGAAAGTGATAATAGCCTCCTTAAATCTATGGTAATACTGGTTTTCATGGCAAGCATGATATCAGTAATTAACTGCATTTGCCCTAGCCCTTTCTTCTGAAAGAGCCTTGATATTGCCCCAAAGAGCTATCCCAAATGTAGTTTTATTATCATTTCTATTAACTAGTATAGTTCCCCTTTGATTTTGCATGTTATCTTGTATATCACTACATTATTTAGAGATGAAAATTCTAGTAACCATGATGCACAGCATTGTGGCTATTAGTAACATCTTACTAGTAACAACAGGTACTCATTTGCTTCTAACAAAGCTTAGTTCAAAACCTCAACCAATAAAAATGTCTGTTTACCAGGGATGCTGTGAAAACTGAGTCACACTATACTGAGTGATATTACAAAGTTTTCTTACAGTTGTATCCTTAAAGGTGTATCTTAGTTTCTTTCTATCAACAGTTTGAGTCAAAGGTTAAATGTTGGTGCTTATGAGTGTTAATCTTTATCATATACTTGATTAGATTAAAAGACATACAGCGACGAGTGTCTGTGACATAGTCTGGAGATAATTAGGTTATATTGGCACTGACCTAGTGAGTACATAACTCTCTTGATAGATTCATAATAAAATGATGTTATACAGACATGGTGAAAAGCAGAAGAGAGCCCCAGATGGAGTGAGCATGCCATCAAGTCTGTATCTGTAAAGATTTACATCCTGTCCTAACTTCTTCTTGCATTCCCTTTTCTCCACTTCATGAGTGGCCATTATATAAACAGTTCTACTTGGTCACACCCAACCTCCTGTGACAGACTGACACTTTTGAAACTATAACCATAAATAGAAATTTCTTGCTTATAGTTGGCAATGTCAGGTACTCTGTCACACAAATGAGAAAGGTAGCATAATATTATAATAGGTATTCTATCATACCAATGAGAAAGGTAACATAATATTATAATATAAAAAGAAATTCAATTCAGAAAATATAAAAGTAGGAGACAATGAGTAAAACAAGAAAGAGGAGAGGAAGCATGGGTTGGTGAATTATGACATTACATGTCAACAGAATCATAACGAAGCTCTCTGTCATTCAGATATATCTAGGTAGGTTCTTGGGGGAGAGAGAAATAAGAGTATACCATAGATTGTCTGTCATATTCTCTATGTAGTTGACTGAAGATTACTTAATGAGAAAACAACTGCTCCTCATCTTCTGCATTTCAGCTCTTGTGATCTTTCTGACAGCTCCTCAGAAGATTCATATCTGATTCTATGCTGTGACATTTCATTCAAGATTAATGGAGGTGGGAGGAACTGGTTTGCACAGCTAGACCTGAAGTACCTAGGTGCTGTAGTTCCTGAAGTTCTACTAATAATGCAAGTAGTCCCTCTCTGGAAAGGATCATAAGTAAGCTTATTCCCTTGGTAACTTTGCTATTTCTAACTGTTTCTTCATGAAATCTCTCAAGTTCAGGAATGGAGAAAATAAAGCTCATATCCTTTTAAAGGCAAATCGTGAAGCTGAAGAATAGCTTCGGACTGAATAATGAGAACAAAGTTGACCTTAGGTCAGTGTTCTTTAACCTTCCCAATGCTGTGACCATTTAATAAAGTTCTTTGTTTTGTGGTGACCTCCAACCATAAAATTATTTTTGCTGCTACTTCATGACTGTAACTTTGCCATTGTGATATAATATAATGTAAATTTCTGTGTTTTCCAATGATCTTTGGTGACCCCTTTGAAAGAATCATTTGACTCCTATGATACCCGCAGGTTGAGAACTTGTGCTTTAGGTGAATCCATCATTTTTCACAGTGATTCGTAATGGACTTCTTCCAACAAGTGTCTTTTTAGTTAAAGTAATGTCCTTTATTATTATTATTTAAGTGACAGATGTTTCCCATTATTGTTCATTTTTCACTAACTGTGGAAATCTGACTCACACAATTAGGAAATTAACTACTAAGACATATAAAATTTTAGTAGCAAGTCTTTCTTGTACATAGAAGTCTAATTTTTAATATGAAGAAGGGGACAGACAGAGAGGTATATGGGTTAATAATTTCATGATCTGGGTAATTATATGTAACCCTCTATGATTCTGTGCATGTGTGTGTGTGCACGTGTGTGTAGGTGAACACAATATGATTGGGTGTGTACAGGTGCTGGTGCCCATGTCAAAGCCAGAAGTCATCATCTAGCATTTCCTCTATCAATCTCTACCTCAATTTTAAGAGATAGGGTCTCACACTGAATCTGGAATTCACCAATTGGTTAGAGTTCATGGTCAGCAAACCCACAGGATTCTTCTCTTTCCATGTCTTGGTGCTGGAATTACAGGTTCACGCTGCCACATGAACTCTTACATGAGTTTTGGGGGATCTGACATCAATGCTTTTACCTGCACTGTGAACACTTTACTTGCTGAAACACGTCAATAACCCCATTCATATCTTCTTTCCATAACTTTATGTGACACTCATCTACCTATTTATATACCCAAACACCTGCACTGGCCTTCTATTTGCTAATTATCTTTCTTCATACACACCTATTTTTGTATATATACATAAGCACATATACACATACATATAGATATAGATATAGATATAGATATATAGATACATGGTCTTTCTTTTTAAATCTTTCATTTTCAAAGTCAAACCTCTTCAGCTTGTGTAAAAGGGGAATCAATTAGGAGTGCTTCAGCCATCTAAGGACAGCTTTGGCTTAGGAAAAGGAGCAAACTGCTGTTAGTAAAAAGATTTCTTTAGAATTAGCACTTATAATTAAGCATGTTTTGTCACATACAGATTAAAAACAACCTGCTCCCATGAAGGCATTATAAGAAGAACACCATATCAAAGTGACATACAACATTCATTGACAAGCAGCTAGCATTTGGAAAACCCACTGGGGTACAGACTAATATCTGAACTGAAGAAGAAGAGAAGAAAATGTTACCATGTAATGATATAAAGGAGTCAGCAAACATAATATTTCAAGAACTCAGTTACACACAACACATCAATTATCTCCTTTAATCCTTCTAGCATCCTTAAATATGGTAGTATGGTTTTTCCAAATAAAGAAACAGAAAAGGAGTAATGATGTGGAAAGTCCTTCTGGCTATGTGTTGCTTTTATTGGTTAATGAATAAAACGACTGTTTTGGCATGTGATAGGGTAGAATAGAGCTAGGTGAGAAAAACTAAACTGAATGCTGGAAGAAAGAAGGTGGAGCAGAGAGAAGCGATGGAACTGCTGCCAGGGACAGATGCTCTGGAAACTTGCCAGTAAGCTACAGCCACATGGCGATACACATATTTATAGAAATGGGTTAACCAAAGATATAAGAGATAGTTATATTTAGCAATGCGCTAAAGTGATTGGTCAAGCCGTGATTTAAATAATATAGTTTCTGTGTGATTCTTTTGGGGCTAAGTAGCCAGAAACAAGCAAGCAGCTTCCAACAGATTGGGGGACAATGTAATAACCACATCCACATAAAAACCTGAGAGAGTTTGAAAAAGAATTCTAGACAGAAAACCAGATTTTAATGCAGCTTCCTGCTCTGTTTGCTAAAAGCAAGCACAATTTCTTTAAGAGAAGTCTTCCTGATTCATCAGTAGCAAAAGAAAGAAAGAAAGAAAGAAAGAAAGAAAGAAAGAAAGAAAGAAAGAAAAGAAAAGAAAAAAAGAAAATGAAAAAGAAAGAGCACATCTAGAAAGAAAAAGTGCTGAAGAGATCATTTCAGCTTTTGGCTTCCTTTTGAGAAATGTACTTGGGAATTTTATGAAGTAGAAGAAACTTTTCTGACTTTAACTACATACTCTTATCCTTTATACTACGGCTTTACTACCTAATATTTGCCACAAAGAAGCACATAATTCTTTACCGTTAGCCAATGCAAATAAGATTATTTTCAAATTGCATATTAGTATATTTCTGAAGTATGGATTTTTAAGTGGTTGTCTAAAATTCTTTTAAAATGATCTCTATATTTGGACTACAAAGATGTTCTCTTTGCAATGATAACTGTTTTTACTCAACCTCTTGTAGAAACAGACTGGAATTACAAATAACTTATTGTGATGTCACTGAAAGTATCATACTTTTGAAATCAAGTAATAAATTCTCTATCAGCTAAAACAAAAACAAAAAAAGAAGAGAATGCAGTTTTGTTTTGTAGGCAGGCTGCTTGTTCGTTCCCAGCAGCCCAGACCCATAATAACCACTCAGAAACTGTATTAATTAAATCACTGCTTGGCCTATTAGCTCTAGGTTCTTACTGGCTAGCTCTTACATTTTAATTTAACTCATCTGTTCCTGGCAGCAGTTACCTGGTATCTCCCAATTCCACTTCCTGTCTCCCAGCATTCAGTTTAGTTTTCCCCACCTACCTCTGTTCTGCACTGCTATAGGTATAAAGCAGTTTCTTTACTAATCAATGGTCATCACAGCATACAGAGGGGAACCCCACATCAGGTTTGAAACAGTGGTTTGCTGTATGTGTAGCAAGCACATACTCTGGATCTTTCAGGAGACTGAACATTTAAATGGAGTTTATGAGCAACATGTTACAAACTGCTTAATGGCGCAACAAAGACCCACTGTATACCTGAAACTGGGGTAGTGTGCACGGCTTGCAGAGGAAGTGAACATGCCTCCACCATGTTTGACTAGGGGGAACCAAGATGCAAAGCAGCCTTAGTCCTAGTCATGCCACAGCTTCCTGGACAGAAAAATATTTCAGATACACAATAGGATAGATTCAGACATAATTCAGACATAGAAGACCTCTAAACAAGGCACAGTGTGTTTAAAAACTGTATGTAAGCTTGGTAGAGAGAAGAAGAGTAAAGAGGAAACAAATGCAATATAAAAGAGTACAGACAGTCATAGATTAAAGGAGTAAAGATAATAAAATAAATATTAAATTTGTAGAAAAAATAATAGAGTAAGAAACCTAAGCCACATAAGGATGAACTATTAACAAAGAGTCTGGATTATGTATATTATTGTGTTTTCTTTTAATATTTTTGACTGTGAAGGAACTAAGTACAGAGAGAAATATCATTTTATGGGCTACTATGCTAAACCAACCTATATATTTTAAAGGTATCATGACATCAGAATTTGTGACTAGGAATATATTATTTTGGAAAAAAAAAGTTCTTTTTTTGTTTCCACAGTAGATGAAAACCTGTGGAATCCTTCCAGACTAATGTTATTTGATTGTCCAACATCCTCTAAAATATTGCTGTGAACACAACCCAACAAAAATCAAGAAGCAATTTGGAGAGAACTATACTCATATTCCCAAATATTGTTTATAAATGTTTGTTTACATTTAAAGGAAATTATGACATAGAGATTTGCATTGGTGTGGATCTTAGTTTATTGATACAAAGGTCAATTTGGTTATATGTGTATTTCTGTTCTTGATTAAGGTATTATGTTTGTGCAGCTCATTTAAAAATGTTATGTATAATTAAGAAATATAAATTAATAGAGAGTCATCTATAATAGTAAAGCTTGTAGTCATGTTAGTTTTTCTAGATATACAGAGATATATTTTAGTTGGATAGATACTCTTCACACCTTTCAAAGTCCTGTGGAACATGGCATTTAAAATGTTTAAGAACTTAGGACTTTTCATGACAATGAGACACATCTGATCCTGGCAGCACCAATCTACTTCAAGAGGATGATGGGCATTGAAGAGGTTCCTTATGGATAATTTGAGTTTTGGTCTAGTTTCATATGCTGAGATAACTTAGAAACTGAATCCAAGTTTAAACATAAGCTACATTGTGCTTCATATGTACTTTACACATACAGCCTGTAGTTATGTTGGTAAGATACCTTAAATAACTTTGTACTTGAAATGGTTTCATGGCATGAAATCTCCCAGTTATGGCATGATTATTAGCCCTCAAAAAGCAGTAGATTTTGGAATATTAAAAATTTTGTATTTTCATATGAGGGGTGTCCTACTGGTAATGAAAACCCATGCTTGTCTTTAAGTACCAAGTCTAATACTGAAAAATAAACAAGCCAACCATCTAAAGATCCACAGGTAACAGAAGACTTCAGGCAGTTTTGTCTTGAGTGCTCTGCAGGGCATAGGGATGCAGTACTGAATTAAGGAGCTAGTTCCCCTATGTGGCCAAGGCCTTGCAAGAATATTTATACATCAACAGAGTCAGAAAGGATGCTGGGTTGTTTGAAACCATCCCTTTGCCATTCTTCTAGACCCTGAACTGGGATGGAGGGTGTACAACCTCCAACAGTCAAGCTGGTCTCTCTGCTATAACACTCCCTGTTCTCCAGAACATGGAAGCCAATAAGACCTCCAGGCTAAGAGACCTTTGCTGTAAAACTGACAGGGTCCAATGTTTCTTTCGCTGAATGTACCCACTGCAGCTATTTTTTCAAATTAATTTTTATTGTAATTTTGTGTAGATAATAAAAGAAGTAAGAAGCAGGATTGCCATGGAGCACATGTAGAGGCCAGTGGGCAACTCAGTGGTGTATGTTCTCTTCTTCTTCCCCCTTTATATGAATTCCAGAGGTCCAGAAAAGTTTATCTGTGTTACACAGTAAGCACTTTAGCCTCTGAGCAATCTTCTTTATCCCACTGTAGCTAATTTTAAAATCCAAGAATATCCCACAACATAGAAAGGATATGAATGATATGAAGTTAAATCTGTGTTGATTAGATTTACCATTATGAACAGCCGTAGCACTGTCTGATTTAGTAAACATGGAAACTCTATTCAAGGGAACAATATGTAACTACCAGAAATGATGGATATAAAGACTTTATGAGCAACATGGAAGATTTTTTTTAAATGTTAGGTGAAAAGGAGGGCTTCATTATGACAAATAAAATATGACTTAGAGTATAAATAAGGATATAAATCCTTACAATTTATTCTTCTCCACTATTTCTATAACCTCAAAAAATTCCCCTAACTCATTATTTAAAAAGTCAATGTGAGTTGAACACATGGATCTATTTTGATGAACTCTGATCTTCTTTTATAAAAAGGCTTATTTTATTATGTTTTAAAATTATGTGTGTGGGGGGAGGAGAGGGCCATGCACACATGTGTGTATAAATATCTGTTGAGGTTAAAGGCAACAGTACACCCTGGATGCTGGAGTTATCAAAGGTGGTGAGCCACCTAACATGGACACAAGATGCAGTGTTTACTGTTAACTACTGAGGCATCACTCCAGTCCCAACTAGGATCTTCTTTAAGTACAGAAAAGGAAAGCAAGGGGACAGCTGGTGACACTTGATACATTCCTGTGAAACAGAGATGGGCACTCTCTTATTCTCCCAATGCAATATTTTAATCTATTTGGGATTATTTAAGCCTACTCTCACGCTCAATTTAAAGTACTGTTCTTTAATTAAGTCAATTAAAATTGCTTAGTTTAATTGTATTCTGAATTCTCATTGTGGCAAGAAGCCAGAAGATGTTCTTGTTGTCAAGATATAAAGAGAAATTTTTTTGTCATGGAAACTATATCTTTTAAAGCATATTTTTTCACATATACATGAGAAATCAAAATGACTGGCCACTGTCCAAATAGACTTCAATATTTCAATCAGATAGAAAGTCATGTAAAATCTCACATACTTTAAAATAAACAGACTACATGTTTAAAAATAACAATTTCATATAAACTGTAGAGCCTATCAGAAACAGAAAAGTTTAGATGAGAATTCACATATCTTTTCAGCCTCTATCTGATAAGATAGAGTAGAAATTAGTCAGTTTATGCATTCTTATCTATCTTGCCTATGGTGGAAGATAGAAAATCAACCTTCCAATCCTATAACACAACACTGACAGATGCTAGAACCAAAATCAATTTTCTCATATTAAAAAAACTTAAAATCAGTAAATTTAGTTTTAATGAATTTATCATTTTAATCAATACTTTGGTAGCATTTCCATATAATGAATATTATGTTGGACATTGATTGCTTGACAATGAAGTGAATTACCAGTCATTTGTTTAAGTGAATTACCAGTCATTTGTTTTAAAAGTGAGAAGAAGAAAAACAAACAAACAAAAAACCAGATGGAACACAACCCAGAGCACCTAAGCGGGAAGAAAAGGAAATGCCATTATTTAGTTTTCATGGATTCTGTGGTGATCATAAAGCAGCATTGCTACAGAAATCTCTTCCAGTCCCAAGGAGGAATAAGGCCACAGCAGAACCACAGCAGACCCCTATGTGACAGAGGACAGAGGAATCAGAACAAAGAAGTCCGACCTTGTTCTATCATCCTTGGAAGGGACTTAAGGTTCAGTCACTTGTGCTCTGGTTAGGCTCTAAAGGCAAACAGTGAACATGGGCTATCTCAACAGCATGTTTTCACACACCGTCTCTGTTGCTAAGCACCTGGCAGAAGGAAAGAGAACAATCTGTCTTGTGATGGTCACACTTACTGTTCCAAAAAAGTTTCCTGCTCACAGGATGGATGATGTAGGGAACATAGGTCCACATAAACTTGCTGGATTGAGAAGACATAGCTAGGGAAGATGAAAGTATTTTGAAATCTCAGGAGAGAGGATGAGACAGGAAAAGAGCTGAACAGATAGAGATACCATAGATCTGCAGACGGTCTCTCAGGTCCAGTGTGTGAAGTAAAGGAATAAGCAGATGGCTGGAAAAAGTCAGCTGAGACAGAGAATGGTGACAATGCCTACTGCTCAACCAGAAGCTCCTGTTGGGCTGTAGCACTTCATTAGTTCAAGTGTACTGTATAGAATACACAGAAGCTGTAGCTTCATTAGTGAGTCATAATGAACATTAGACTAACAACTGCCCCAATCTCACTTAGCAAGATTTAAATCAATAACAAGACAAAAACTATTTTCTTACCACAAAAAGAATTAAACTATATCAAAAAGAATGAAACTATATATAATGTGTGAAACTTCCTTCCAAAGGGAAAAAAACTAGAGAATATTTCTAAGAAAAAAGTGATAATGCTATATTCACTAAGTAAACTCCAGAGTGTATGGAATGTAACAAAATATCAAAAATATGCAAAAAACAGGAAATTGAATCCATGGTCAAAGAAACATTCTCCAATGTCAATGGGCCACAATAGGTACATACATAATGACTCGCACCAACAATATTGACAGCTATTATTAACTATATTCCCTAGAGCATGGTATAAGTATATTTCATAGAAATAAGGAAGATGTATTTAAATACCAAACTGATATTATAGAGACTAAGGCATCCAAAAGTGACAACAGAATCACATAAGAAAAAAGCAAAAATGCCCTTGTCAAAAGAAACTTGCTTGTGATGGTAGACAGTAGATAGCTCAGTAGGCAACAGTATTTATTCTGCAAGTATGAGGGCATGATTTCAAATCTAAGAAACTCATTTGAAGTGCTGAGCATGGTTGTACGTGCGTGTAACCCCATCATGATGGTGTGTATGTGTGTGTGTGTGTGTACATAAAGTAAGAAGGAGATAATATTACCAGTATTTATATCTAACCTTATATGCATTTAATCTGAGTCCCTACAGAAGAGAAAACATTTAAACATTTAAGATACAAGAGTTGAGGTTTTCCCAAAGACTATGAGATGTATAAACCTACAAATCCAAGGGTCTCAATGGCCCCTAGTATCAGAAACATGTTAATAAAAGAAGCAACTATGCCTCCAGAAGACTTTAAGGATGGTTTCCATGAGTTTCCCCAGTGTTTCAGCAAATTCTGTATCTGAAGTCTGGAAGCAATGGTACTGGCATGAGCTATTTGCATGAAGATGCTAGCTCCATCTTTAAGGAACTTTTCCCTGTCACACTATGTCAGTGATTCTGTCTCTATGTAGTACAAAGCTTCCAGAAATAGGGCCCACCAATACTTTGGCAAAGGCAGTAATTTCTCTTTAAGAATACAGAAGCAATGTCTACTGCCAGTCCGTTGATAATCTCAGACTGAATACTACACCCACCCTCCAGATTCACATGGCTCTTCAGTACCTGTGTTCATTTGCAAGATGGATGTCAGAATCCAATCCTATCCCTTTCAAATGTTTGGGGATCACCCAGAGCACAAGAGGAAAAACTTGGTACTGATACTTTTTTAGAAAAAAAAAAAAGAAAACCAAGCATAAACTATAAAGCAGAAAAAATGAAGAGCCTAGGACCCTGCTGGCAGTTGAGGGGAAGTAGATAGAATTAGACAGTCTAAGCGTATGCCAAACTTAAGAATACCATGCTGCCCAGCAGACAACAGTTCAGATGTAAGAGGAAATGCCCTGAGAGGTTATGTGAAGTGTGCCAGCTCCCAGTTGCAGAGACTGTTGGAACAGAAACTGTTGTATGATGAGAAGCTTAATACAGGCATCTACAAGCTTACCCCATTTCACTGGTCCAGTGCCAGGGAAGCAGACTTGATTTTTCCTGTCTTCCGTAGTTCCATCTTTTTTAGGCCCCTTGAGTCATGAGATTCTTAGTGGACTCTGAATTCTGTTCATCTATTGCTTCAAGTACTTCATGCCATGATCTGATGCTCCTGGACTGAATTTCTGATCTTCTATGGAACATGTCTTTCAGGGTTGAAAAACAAAAACAAAAACTCTTTGATTTTTTTCTTAATTCTTGAGCCCATTCCTTTGTATACAGGTTAAAACTTAACTGCCTAGGTTATACACATTCTTGGTTTACCTTGATACTGGCACTAGGCTGGGGAAGGCAAGCTCTGAAATGTAGCACTCACATCTCTGGTCCTGCCTCCATGTTCCAGTTATGTGACCTCTCTATATCAGAATGACTGTGGAGAGGATAAGCTGCCTAGGCAGGGTGAGGAATTCAGAGAAGTGAGATCTTTCTAAGGCATTCCTATTAGCTCAACCAACAATTTTGAGAAAATTACTGGTTTGTTCAGCTACACACATGTCAGTGAAACCCAATTAGCCTACCTTTTTATTTTTTATGTTTTTGAGATTGTAACTTGATTGCAGCATGTCTGCCTTCCCTTTTCTCCCTACAGACCTTTTCATGTACCACCTTCCTACTATCCTTCAAATCAATGGCCTCTCTTTATCATTCATTGTTATTGTCCCAATGGATACACCCGACAAACAATCCTGCACCTAAGGCTCAGGGAACAGAAGTAGGGATAGAAATATTCTAAGAGCCAAAGAATCAGGAAGTTTGCTATAAGAATGTTTCCTAGTAACATCAGAAGTCACATATATATAAGCCCAAACATGAGCTGAACAAGGATGGCACACATAGATACGTTAAACTATGGGGGGGACCATGAGGCCTCCACCTGGTGTAAAGAACTTCAGAAGACACAGTGAAACTGGGAGTGGGAAAGGTGGTCCTTCCACAGAGGAAGGGATACCATCCTATCTTGATGTTCTTAGGTTTCTGACTGCTTATTTGATTGTATGTATGTATGTATGTATGCATACATGCTTGCATGCATATGAATGTGTGCATAAAAGAGAGCAAAAGATGAATAAAGCATAGTTCTTATTTAATGCTGAGCTCTGGGAGAAAGCGTTCTGCTAGAATGCCAGCCACTGAGTCCCTTTATCTCCTCTCTGGTGTTCTCCAAGGGACTGCTGCAGAATGGTAAATGCCAAGGAACAGAATTTGGAAGCCATTAGATGAAATGTTGAATTTGCTTGTACCTAAAGTCATGAGCCTGTTTTCTTTTTAATAATGTTCTAGATCCTCATAGTTTTTGAATACTATAATAAAATCTTGAGTATCATGTTTTATGCCAGCCCATGAGCACAGCATGACTGATAGTGCCTCTGACAAGGTTTCGGCCAAGTCCACGCCCTCCCCAAGCTGCTGAGATTTGGGTTACGTCAATCAAGCTTTGTGGACTCAACTACAAAGTTAATATCTCAAACTAGAAGCTCTCTGCGGTCTCTTGTAGATGCCTCATTCTATAAACTACTCTACTCTAACCTAAGCTTCCCTGTCTATCAACAGCTCATCTGGAAGGACAACATTGTGGAATAAATCTTTTCATAATGAGCGGGTGGGAAGTGTGTGCCCTCGCAGCCAGAACACATTTGAGTGTGTTTGCAAATATACAAATTTCACATTCCTCTTTTTGAGGTCCTATTTGTCTTTTGGCATTTTGATGAGTAAAATAACTCCAAACCAATTTGCAACAGGCAAAATATGTTATTATGAGATACTTGTATTCTGAAACTATTGTACTCGTGAAGTCTTTCTTTCACTCTTTTCCTGTTCTTTGCTTTTTTTTTAGCCTGTTGTTTCTGATTAATAACCAGAAAGCTGCAAGTTGAGGATAACATAGATTTGAAGCACAAAGACATGAAAGTTGACATTCATAAAGCAAATCAGGAGAAAAGGAAGGCAGTCCAATGGCTAGAAAGATAATGACCAACAGAAACCAAAATTTCCCTTTTTATTCCCCATCATCAAACTCTCGGGCCAAAAATAACCATCATGCCAGCTCCAGATGGAGAAAGACTGGTCCTTTTGCCATCTGCTAAGACAGAATGGCACACAGAAACTGTGATTTAAAGTCGTCAGGAATAGAATTAAATAATGTATGTCAGAATTAAAGGAATTGCTATACACTCTTTGTTGAGACCATGGGGTGCCTCTGTTTGGGTATATGCCATTCAGATAGTAAAAGTTAAGTCCTTTGATAACCAGGAAATAGATGTGGGGTTCCCTTAGGGACACTGGATAGAAGACTTTAAGGGATGAGAGCAGAAGTGGTGCCTACTCCAAAGCATTGGGCAACAACTTATTTTTTTTTTTAGGATAAACACAGAACTTCTCTATTGAGGCCTCAAAATGTCCATCCAGAGGATGCATATGTTGCATTTTACTAGAGGATAAGAACCAATTCGGAAAGCCAAATGAGGAGGACACTGCTGAAGAATTGTTCTGGAGATTCTGCAGTTAAGCTTATCCTCCTTAGGGCTGGGCAGAGACGCAAAGGATGCTGGTGCATTCCATGGCTGCCCTCCCATCTTCTGGGCAGTATGCTTAGGAAACCATTGAAAGATCAAACTTCCTATTTCTTTGGCTTGTTTTCATTTACAGGGTTGCCTGGGGCAAACTTCTTTGTCCATCTAGTCTCAGGCATCCTCATCTATACGAAAATTATTGTAAAACATGGAAAGGGTAGACAAGTGCCAAATGCTGCTGTCAGTGGCTTATATAGATTAACTCCTTTAATTCTTCCCACTCAAGCAAGATGGCCCTGTATTAGCCCTATTTTTGCAAATGAAATCAGCCACAGAGAGAATAAGTTTCTTGCCCAAGGCCTCATAGCTAATAAGGGTTGGAGATGTGAGCCCTGAAAGTTGGAAAGTATCCAGATCATATTAGTTTCTGGTTCACATTGGAAATTCAACATTTATTGGCATGCTACTCTTCTTCCTAGGCAATGATTTGAATACTTAATGAATATTTTTGAAAGATACCAATATGGGCTGTTGCCATGCCATGTAGTAATAGCTAATATTTATCAACTCATTTATGCCTCGTAATTCTCAGTACTAATGGCATCTGTGCTGCTTTCACCTAGGGCCTTTTCCTTGTAATTCCCTTTGCCTGGAATATTTATCCCCAGATATCCACATGGCTTACCTCCATGCCACTCAAATGTCTGGGAAAAGGTCCCTAAATATTGAAACTAGCACAACATACTCCATCATTCCTTGACCCCTTGGCTTACTCTATTTTGTTTTTCAATACATAAAAGCATCTAGCATCATGCCATACAGTTATTTATTCTCTCTCTTCCTTAAAATAATGAAACTTTTTTAAAGACATGAATTATGCTTCTCTTGATAACCTCTCTTTTATAATCTCTGTCCTTTTAGAAACATATTCTTGAATAAATGAATGAATGATCCCATTTTAAAGTTGCAGAAATTGTGGCATAGAGATTTTCACGAATTGCACCAAAGCACAATAAACAAATACAGGCAGATCCATTGGAGTCATAGTGATGATATGTGGAGGGATGGAAATGTATATGAGGTCCAGCTCCTGCTCTCAAGTGGTCCACAAAGCAACAGTGAGACAGCGGTACACAAAAGAACTCTGTGACTTTAGACATAGTCATTTCATCTAACACATACTGGGTGCTTGGAAGTTGCAAAAGGTACCATTTTAAGGACAATCTTTGTACTGAAATAGCCTATCATTTATTAAACAATAAATAAGAAATCTAGAAACTCAAAAGAAGAGGAAAACATAAACCATATGTTAAGACAAAGGTCACATTGTTATGCAAGAATTGCTTACACTACCAACCTACTGTGCCAATAAAGCTACCTTGAATCAAGGACAGAACAAGTGATGGGCTGACCAAGATTAGCCACAGAGTTGTTGGCTGACTGAGAAAGTCATATAGAGATGGAGAGACAGAAAGAGAGAAGGAGCCTGAGGAAGATTTCAGGCATTTAGATCAGAAAATGTGGAGCTTACGGGGAGCTGATAAGCCCTATGCTAATCCTTGAATTTATTAGGGTTTTATCTCAACAATTTAGGCAAACACTACATCACATAGTGTGAATAACTAAGGAGTTTTTTTTATGAGACTCAGAGGAGAACCAACATAAAAGGCAATGTTTGCTTCACACCTAATGAGCAATGGATCTTCATTTTACCCTCTGGAGGGAAGAGTGTAGGTAACAGAAGAGTGAATAAGCAGAGAGACCAGAGGATTGCTGTAGAATACAATTTTAACTAGGCAAAGATGTGTTACATTTGTTTATGCTGCGGACTATTACTTTAACTGTCTAAAGGTGTGTTACTTTTGTTTACGCTTCATTTGTTTATGCAAAGATGTGTTACATTTGTCTCACCTTGTTTGCCTAAGGCATCTGATTGGTCTAATAAGCTGAACAGACAATAACTAGGTAGGAGAAAGGATGGATGGGACTAGCAGGCAGAAAGAATAAATAGGAGAAATCTAGGCTCAAAAACAAGAAGAATGAGAGGAGAAGGAGGAGAGAACAAGGTACATGCCTAGGGAAAGAAGCCAGCCAGACATAGAAAAATGGGTAAAGTAAGATATACAGAAGTGAGAAAGGTAATAAGCCCCCAAAGGATAGATAAAACAACAACAACAACAACAACAAAAAGCAGGATACTGTAAGTTAAAAAGAGCTAGCCAGAAATGTGCCTAAGCTTGGCCGAGCATTTAAAAAAAACTGATAATAAGTCTTCTGTGATATGATTTGGGAGCTGGTTGGTGATGTAAAAGAAAAAGGCTAGTACAGAGGATGAACAAAGGCACGGCTATCATTTTGGAATTTTACACAAGGTCATCAAAAGGGTCTTCACTGCCATACTATTTGGACTTTAGTGAAATAAGTTACTGATATTTCAGAGGTCTTTTTCAGGGGAAACTGGAATCTTTTGGGGAGACAACTGCAGGGTACTAAAGATAGATTAGAGACTTACAAAATTAATGTGAAGATAGCAGTTACAATGGTCAAAGAGTTTGAGTATGAGAAGGTGGACTTGAGGAGACCCAGTGTGAAAGCAGATGAAGAGAAAGATGTATTGGGGTCAAGAGGTTCAATATGACACCTTAAGTTTTCAGGCTGAGGAAAGGAAATGAGTCTAAGACTTTACATTTGAAAAGCAACTCTATAGGACTGTGCTTTAAGAGAAGCCATAATTATAGAAACAGAGCAAGCTGTTGAAATAAAAGTAGGGAGGGTCTGAACCTCATGGTGGAGAGGAAATATGGGTGGAGAAGAAGCATGTGAATTTCATTCCTGGAGAGATATAAACAAATGGCTCTCACCCCAGAAAAGACACTAACAACAGATAAAAGGAAAAGAAAATAAACGCCCAACAAGAAGAGATTTCACTTCAGTTTAGTTTGGTGAACCAATGAATTTATTGGTGTTATTTATTGACAGGAATATAGGTTATTTAACAGAAACTGCATCATAAAAGGTCCCACTTTAGCATGGAGAACAACTCAAAAAACTGCATTTCTAGAACTAATTATACAACTTGTAGTAAGATCTACCTAAGTCTCTCCTTTCCCCAGAGTGATTTCTTACTGCATACTTAACCTTGAGGAGGAACCTGTGAGTCTTTTTGCTTTCTGAGCCACCTAAGCCTGCTAAGTTTTATTAGCTTCCTGAATCTCATGAGTTCCCTTGGCTTTCTGAGTCTGGTGAGCTTCCCTCTTTCTTCTAGGAAGAAATGTTTCAATACCAAGGAAAAAAACTAGTCATATAATAGAAAAGCAACTGGGTCATGGCAGAAGGTTCTGGGCTCAATCAGGGGAACTTAGGTAGCCTGGGCTAAGCAGACTTAGGTCTACAAACAGATTTCTTACCAAATTCTTCTGGTTTTCCAGCATTTTCTACATCATGGCACACATGAAGAATAGTTAACATTGAGTGGCACCGTGTACATGTAAAGGAGAGGTGCCTAAAACTCTTCATTTTGACAGTCCCCCTGCTCAAACATATGCCTTCATCCACTGCTAGGAGGTTGCTTGACAGAAGGACCTAAGAAGCATTCACAGAACACACTGGTCTGAGACACCTTGGAAGACAATGTAGCATTTAGAATCTGTAAATGTTGTTTGCAAATACCCAGGCAGTTCTTTGTTTACAGGGAAAACACGGTCCCTTTGCGGAGACTTCCACGATGACTTAGTTTTTACACCTACATGGGAACTGTTATATGGCATTTATAGAAGAAAGAAAACATTGTACTAAAACAGCAGCATGTATGTTAGAAAAAGCCTTAGAATCACCACTGAGGCTGCATGTCCTGAAATGCTGCATCATGGAAACATATTAAAGAACCTGTGTTAAGGCTTTCTGCCTGGATTTGAAGTATTAATAATCACTGGAGGGCTGAGAAGAGTTATCAAATTAATAATTTTGAATTACTCTCAGTGAAAGCTCTTCCTGACCCCTCTAAAAAGATAAATTATGTGTAGGTCATCATTTTATAATATCATTTCTTGAGAATTTTCGTACATGTATACAATAAAATGTGATTATGTCTATCCCAATTTCTCTCCCTCCACATCTTCACATATTTCCCTCAATATACTCCCACTACCAACATCATGTCTTTAAAAAAATAATATATTCAATACAATTAGTGTTGCCAATATGTTCTTGAGTATAGAACCTTTGGCTGGGGCATGAGAAACTTACAAGTAGATATAAGCAATTCTAAATGGACTTAGCAGGTTATATTTATTATTTATTCATTTATATATGTAGCAATAATAATTAGAGAAGAAACAGAGATGATGAATTTGAAAGTGGGGGGATTAGAGAAGAGAGGGGGAAATGATGTCATTTTAATTAAAAATAAAATTTGAAAAAGAGTGGTTCTCTCTCCCCCAGCAACTATCATCTGCAAATAGCTCCTCAGTAAGGTGTGGGACCTGGAGCCCATCTTTCCCATCTGGTATTTTGTCGTTTGTTAGAAGAATATAGTAACAAGTATCAGGAAAAAGGTTTCTCTGTTTAAAATTTATTTCCTAAATTATGGATTATAAGGCATTGTTATCCCTCATGCTCCAATGATGTCATAAACATATGGTTGGTCATCACTATGGCTGGATCATTGCCTCTTCCATCATGAATAATGCCAGAATACCTGGCTTTCTTTAAATTGTGGCTATTTGGTAGATTTCAGTGTGTCTGGCCCTGAATCAAAGTGCTCTTTGAACTTGAGTCCACAACCAAATGGAGATATGAAAGGGAAGCTTCATGTTGGGGGAACACTGAAGCATGGTTGGCATATGTATTAGTATTGTCCTGAATATCTCAAAACAGAGGCAAGCTTGGCTGCAGTAACAGCCTTAATTTTGTATGCTTCTAAAACACATCTGGAGATCACTGCATTCATTTGAGTTTTAGTATCTTCACCGAACAATGATACTAGATTAATTCACTAGGTTTCAAAAGATTCCATGCTGACACTGAGACAATGAGATTTCTTGTTAGAGATTTTACAAGGGCTACTTGGAGGCAGGACCAAGAACAGGGAGGGACTGTAGGTGATCTGCTTTAGTTTTGGCAGAAAAGGGACTTTCCTACGTAGATGCACGTCTAGGCTAACTCTATTTTCTTTCTATTGTGAATAATTCAGCAATAAACACAAACGCATGCTTCTTCGATGAGGATATAAAATCCTTTGGATATATGCCCAGGAGTGACAGAGCTGGGTCACGCGGAAGACGTATTTTTAATTTTGTTACAACCTTTCATCCTACCATCCATAATGGTTGCGCTAGTTTACATTCCTACCTTTAATAAGTAAGGATTTCTCTTTCCCCAAGCCTTAACAGCACTTGTAGTTTTCGACAATAATTATTCTGATTGAGGTAATATGGTGTTCCAACGTAGTTTATCAGATATCCCATGTGATAGGCAGGTGAAAGGGGGTTATGAGCAAGCAGAGGGTACAAGGGGAGTTCAAGGAATGAGGAGAAGCAGTGGAACCAAATTTTGTATTAAAATGACATAAAGCATACTGTATATGCTAATTTTATTATTTAGCAAAAAGGAAAATACAAAAGAGGAAGGAAGAAAGAAAAGGAAGGAAGGAATAAAGAAAAGGAAGGAAGGTAAGAAAGAAGGAAGGGAGAAAGAAAGGAAGACAGGAAGGAAGGAAAAAAAGAGGGGTTCTCCCCTTTACTGTGAGAGCATCCTAAGATATTTTTATCTGAATGAAAATATTAGTTACTATAAGTATCTTTACAGCATGCATTGCTTGGATACATATATGAATTATGATCGTTTTCAGTAGCTATGAAATCTAATTTTAGGTTCCTCCTCCAGAAGGCTGAACTTTTCAAGCATCCTAAATTCACATACATATTTTTATAAAATAGACCACTTTAAATATTTCCACACAAAGTTCCCAATTGTTTTGTGGCAAAGCTTGTCATTGTTTGATGAGGTTCTTATCCACAGTCTTACTGAAAATAATAGCTTCAACCTCTAACCTACAGAATTTTATCTTTTGAGAATATTCAAGCCTCCTGTTGTTTCCCCAACACAGAACATTCTCACATATTGTTGATTGAAAAAAAAATCTAAGAATATGTTTCTCCTTGACCTGACAATTATATGTTGTGATATCTATTCTAGTGACAAGCTTGAAAGAACCTTACTGGGAGATTTGTTGGGCTGGGTAAGAATTAGAAACAATATAAATTGACAACAGAGAACAGACTAAAAACTATAGTGAGTGTTATATAGGGAAAGGATGGTTAAAGAATTTAACCATGTGCGCTTGTAGCTGCTTGTAAATTTCCCCAGTAGTACTTGCACACTTTGTAAATCAATAGCAAGGTATAACAGGTATTACAAAATACATGTAAAGTATGTATTGTATTCTTGTTATTTGTATATATATAATTCATATCATATATAAACATACATATAAAAACACTGAAACAACTCCTTAAACTCAAATAATATTGTCCTTTTAGTAGTATGTGATGACTTGGAGTGACTTAGGTGACTAGAGAACAGATCTATTGGACTTTAAGCTTTGAGAAAAATAGTTTAGATGTGCATGGGAAAATGACTATTGTCTGTATATGCACTATGTGAATGATTACAAAAGCAATAATAGACCTAGAAAAAAAGATGGCTGAAATCAAACAGCACAAATTTATGAGTGGCAGCCTATTATACTTCTTTACATCCGTTTCTCGAGTTCTTAAATTGAATGATCCAACCTTCAGACTTATATACTTACTTGAAAATTAATCTTTTGTCAGCTGATGCTGTCATTATGCAAGTCTTGTTTAGGCAACAAAATGTTGAGATTTCACGAGAAGCTTTCTGCCATGTCTAAAAGACAGCCTCTTGCAGTAAATGTAATAATTAAAGAGGAGATTATAAATTTTAAAGAAGAGATGAGAAGTTGAAAGGGAGAGAAGGGGTGAAATTATATAAATAAAGTACTCAAATGAAATTATCAAAAAAAATCAGAACAACAACCTGATCTTTTGGCCTGAAAGCACAGTGATCAAGAACATCCTTAGCATCTTCCAGGCTTTGAGTTCAGTCTCCAGGGCACAACGCCCAAAGCAGCTTCTCATTAAGGCTGTCTAGTATGGTATACTTGTTTTCCATCAATTCAGTTACCAGTGCTCAGCTACCACCACTCCCTTCCAGCAGTGCACTCTGTAGTCATATGGTTGCTGGTGGCAACCTTATCAGACTCAAACTGCAAACCAATATGACAGCAAGATGAACCAGTGTTTTACCAGTATGAGCAGCAGTTCACACTGACTGAGTAGGTCTTAGAAACACCATGGACACCTGTAATCCAGAATTCTGTGTCTGTGAAGACAGGGAAGGCAGGTATGTAAGTCAGTGGAATCAAAGGAAGGAAGAAAGGAAAGGAGGAAGGGAGGAAATGAGTACAGATGAAGGGATAGGATATCAAAATTTTCCCCACACAGAAGAGATTATTAATGACTAATGGAGAAGAAAGAAATTCTTTTTACCTTTGGCAGAAATAGAACATATGAATGAATCATGCCTATGGGGTTCTGGGATGCTGCACACCAAGGGACTCTGTCACACATCAGAACCATGGAGTGGAGACTGGGATCACTCTAAAATACACATTCTCCAGCATACCTCAAGCATTCTGCACATGTGATGTCTAATAAGAGGTGCAGAATATTCTCTGCTTGTTGAATTTCTCAGAATAACACTGTGACAAGAGAACTGACCCAGGAAATTGCCAAAGTCCAGGAAAGTAGACTGTGTTTCCTGACAATTTGACATGAAGGCACTGACCTGGGAAGCTTTGAAACATTGGGTCTTATGTGACAGGATGAATCTACAAATGTTCTAGTGCAAAGTCAACACTTCTGGTCAGCCTCTGGTATAGGGTTTATGAGAGTATTATACTTGTAGATTCCCCAATGAGCGTGCCTACTAAATTATGAACTCCTTGAAATGTAGACATAAATTGTTCAACAGTGTAACAGGGACACTTCTCATAGTTCTTCAAACATGAAATATGTATAATGTGATGTGGTAGTTTGAATGTACTTGACTCCCATAATCTCACAGGGAGTGGCACTATTAGGAAATGTGGCTTTGTTTGAGTGGATATGGTCTTGTTGGAAGAAGTTTTTCACTGTGGGAACAGGCTTTGTGGTTTCCTATGCTCAGGATACCACCAAGGGTGTCAGCTAACTTCCTCCCGTGACATGCATATCAAAAGGTAGCCAGCTCCACGTCTGCCTGCATTCCCCCATACTTCCCACCATGATGATAAAGGACTGAACCTCTCAGACAGAAAGTGAGCAGTGTAATTGTAATTGTTTCCTTTATAAGCGTTGCCATGGTCATGGTGTCATTTCATAGCAATAAAAATCCTAACTAAGACATGTGTTCTTAACTGATGAATGAGTTATGGCGTTCTTAATCGGAGTTGCCCATTTGTGTCATCCAAAATACATTTCCATCAAAGCTACGCCACTTTCCTAAAGTCTGACTTCCTCTTACCAGTTTATCTGGATAATGAGAATAAACTGTCAGTCATTTCTTGACATGAGTTATTTCAGATATAATGGCATAGACAGTCTAATTTTCAAATATAAGCTAAATGGTGTGGGCTATCTAAGAGGCAATAAATTATTTATTCCCCAAAGAAGAAATGATTGCCTTTTCCATCTATTTTCAAACACATTTCCCAAAAGATAGTTAACCAAATACCTTTACATTTCAGGTTCCTGGGTTATTATCTGAGTGAACCAAATGTTTTTACTAGCCAGAGAAACATAAGTATTCATTACTTATAAGAAGAAAAGCTAACAAAATCTAATGAAGGAGTATAGGAAGGGAAATAGAGGGATGTGTGGGAGTAAAGGGCTGGAGAAAAAAATCAAAAGGTTTCTCATGTATAGAATATAGAGTCAAATGAATGTATGTGTGTGCTTGATGTAAAAGCAGAGGGGTGAACATTACTGAGACTATGAAGCAGGGGCAGTGGAGGGGCAAATAATGAAAAATTAATGAAATATGTATAAAAGCATCACAATGAATCAATTATTTTAATTGTTAAGCATATATGTATATAATTAATTTTGAAAATGACTTAAGAATAAGGGAAGGAAAAGGAGATTGGCTTACTGGCAAGTGATGTAGATGAAGGGCACAAGCAGACAAAGAGAAAGAAAGACGCATGCTCCTACATAGGACAGACACAGAAGCATGAATGATAAAACCTACTCTGTTCAGCAGCTGCTCTTCTATGCCCTGGACAGAGTGCTGAAGCAGACACATAGGAAGTCCCTCGCCTTAGTGAAACATGCAAGCACATGCAAAGAAGGAAGATACGTGGAATGTGGTAGATACCAAGGGTAGAGAGAGGGGAGAGTGGGCACTCCAATGTGTGTGAGGGTGGCGGGTCAGATGACTTTGATCTGAACCACAAATATAGGAATGTCTGGGAACATTCAGTCTTCTGAGAAGAAGGTAGGTATGGGTATGACAATGACTGATGTTGGGCCATGAGCACTATTCTAAATTCCATACTAAGGGCTTCAAATTCTATAGAAGAGAGTTAAAATATGTCTGGGTGCAAGGGTAACTGGTAAAACTTTTTAATGAAATGGTTATCTCTGGGTTTTAGAATGAGAAAGAGCTTTGGAGACCTAGAGGGAAACAGACAGAGGAACACACAATGACTTTCTACAAGTGCAAAATTTTGAGCTTCAAACATAGGTAGATTGGTGTCCTCCTAATCCTGGATACCCAATATCCACTAAGATTACTATGCTTCATTCTTGCTCACTGAAAGAGTGAGTTAGAGTCCTATACTACCAATTTAGTATCCATATAGACATGGAAGACTAGCCACTGGGTGACAGAGACAGCAAAACTAAGAGCAAAACAAAACCACCGACTCAATTTTAAAGTAAAATCCTGCTCCCATGCTTGGAAAATATCATCCAATTGTTTAAATGTCTGGCAACCATATGGTTGTGCTTTAATACTTTGCTACACCTGAATAGCCTGTATGAGATTGCTGCAGGATATTTGATCACACCATGACCTTCTGATTGATTTAATAAAAAACTGAATGGCCAGTAGGTAGGCAGAAGAAAATAAGCTGGACTTCCAGGCAGGAATAGAAATTCTAGGAAGGAATCTGAGGCAGGTAATTAACCAGCAAGATGCAGAATAATTTGAACATACAGGATGGAGGACAGGTAACAGGTCACATGGCAGAATGTAGGTTAATATTAATTGGTTAATTTAAGTTATAAGAGCTGGTATATCAAGAGCTAGTTGAGACAAGCCTAAGCTAAGGCCAAGCTTTATTAATTAATTAGAAGCCTTTCTGTTATTATTTGGGAGCTGGCAGCTCAAAGAATGACTTGTTGCTTGAGATCTTTCTTTGTTTCTGTTTTCTGAAGAAAGACTCATTGGTAACTGTCAAGTTGTCTCATAGCAGAGTAACATTATCTACTTTAAAACCAGGTAACACCAACCTTCCAGAAGATGCCTGGGGAAAGGAAACATGTTTTGTGCAGGCCTGCACACAATTGCTCACTAGGAGCTCCCTGAATTGGGAGGCATCCACCCCCAGCTAGGGTTCAAATCTCAACTTCCTATTTGTATTATTCCAATTGCTCACAAATCTAGGAATCACTGTGATCTTCCCAAGCTCTAGACTTTTCTTGTTTTTTTTTTCTTTCCTATCTGAGCTGTTCTGTCTGCAGTCTCAATCACCCTGGAGGGCTTCCAGTTCACATTGCATTTTCTTTCAGCTCCTCTAAATGATATCCCCAATATATCCCATAACCTTAAATCTACTTTTGTTGTAATTCTCTCTTTTGGCATTTGCCGCTTCAGATTACAGATATCATCTCCCTGCTTTATCATAGCCACATGACAGAGCAGCATTATACACCTGCAATTATTATGATTGTATAGCAACACTGTGAAATGCTTAACTAATGGCAACACTATTCTAAGTGCTCACTGTTTTTTTTTAATGCGTTCCTCACAACAGTATTATGATAGATATACTTAACATCTCAGCATCTGGGGGCAAGAAACTTTGGCACAGAAAGGATACACGGTCCAATCAACAATCGTGTATTGAATCCATGTGCCCGAACTCCTTCACCATATTGAGTCCTTTCCCCACCTACATCATCCTTCCTCCATTCTTCAGTGCTTTACTCAGAGCACTCACAAAGCAGCATGGCTGCAGGCAAACCCATGATGGAGCAGAATGAATCAACATGCCACATTTGGAAGGCATGATTTTATTACTCATCATCCCAAATAGGAAAACTATGAACATCCATGTGGTAGATTTAATCCTCCTTCAGACCTGACACAGTGCTGGAACTAATTCTGTTACTTAAATCATAATTTAATCTTAATGATTTGCTTGGCAAACCAGATCCAAAAGGAGCCAATAGCATTTGAAGAGAATATAGATCATTGGGGCTGGTGGATTTTCCCATAGTCAACCTTCTTCTTCATTGTTCTCTTTCTTTGAAAGATGCAATCAATCACGAGAATATTTATATCTCTCTATCTTGTGTTGTTTAAAAAATTGAATATTCCAGTGAAACATAGCTCTCATGTTTTCTTTCTAACAAATGTGGACCAAAAATATTTGTAGATGTCGTTTTTTTCAACAATGACAACAAAAGCAATGAAAAACTCCCGAGCATTAAGAATCTGAAAATAATAAATAGGTCTGGGTGTTTGACGAAGATTATAAACTGATTTTTATACATGGATTTTTGGATGTATGGATGTGAAAAACCAGAACCTTCAAATAAAATGTCCCTTCATATAGATTGTCGACCCAAATATTTTTCTAAATACACAATGTATACATCAACACTGTGTGTTTCCAGCACAACATGGGCACACCAAAAGCAATGTGTTAGGCTTCTCAGTGCACTGAATACCCAAAGTGAGCAGTAAATGTTGAAGCTGGCACAGACAGGACTCAAAATAGCATGTTCATTGCCATTTACTTTTAATTCTGACCCTCTAATGTAGTTATTATTTTTCCTGGTTAGTGACAAAAATAAGAAACAGGTTTTATAAAGTAACCTTATAAATTTACTTTTGGAGTCTAAGATTCCTTTTTGCTCATTTCCCTGGTAATATCCAACACATATTGACTCCCTTTCTGGTCTCAGTTCAATACCACATGAGTGTGTGGGTGGTAGTGGGGTGTATGTATGTGTCTGTTTCTATACTCTGGGGGTCCTGTCTACAACACACTTATAATGTGACAAATTCTTGTTTTCTTGTCTTCTTGCCTGTCTCTGATTTCTCTTAGGCAAGGATGTTAAGGCTTTGTTCACTTCTGCAGCTCTTCTAGAAGTTTGAGTCAGAACAGCCTAGTAGTCTCGGATATTTTAATGCTAGGTCTGTAATTGGTGAAGCTGTTTGGGGAAGGATTAGAAGGTGTGCTCTTGAATGTGAGAGGTGTATCACTGGGGTTGAGCTTTAAGGGTTCAAAAGTCCACAGCATTTTCCGTTTGCTATCTCTGCCTTGTGAATGTATAAATATGAGAGCTCTCAGCTACTGATCCAGTGTCCTACTCACCTGCCCAATGCCATGTTCACGGCCATGATAATCATTGACTAATCCTCTGAAACTGTAAGCAAACCATCAATTAAATTCTTTCTTTTGTAAGTTGCCTTGGTAGCAAAGTCTCTTCACAGCAGAACAGTAACTGAGATGGCACCAATATTGAATAACAGAGAGTGAATAAATAAATGTCCAAAAGGAGATAGATTTCCACACTCTAAAATAAATGTGTTAAGCATTAAAGCCAAAATCAATAGCCATTTAGTTACAGTTAGAGACAATATGAACAATTGGTTTGGAGAGATGAATGTATCAATTGTTTTTTCATTTTCCTGTGTGTATGTCTACAGAGATTCAGAGAATTATTACTGGGATCAACACTCTTTAGTGTTACTAGAGTGGAGGTGTGCTATAGTCTAAAGGAAAAGCACATTACTCAAATGGTTAAAAAAGTAATATATAATTTTTATTTTAAAAAATGAAGAACTGATGTTTATCAGTAGCTAATTTCCAAAAGGCATGTATCTGAAAACCTACCATCTCCTCCTTGCTTTAACCAATTTTTTCTCCCTTGCTATTGGTCCAGCCTTTGGAGATGACACTATGGAGTAGCATATGACTTTTCAGATATAACCATATTAAATTTCATCTCATGTAAAATGGAAATGAAGCCATTCATGTATTTCAGTAAGAACTAAATCACTGAATGCATGCCAAGACTTTAGCATACGAAGTCATCACCACCTCCATCTACCACTAAATATTAATTATGTACCTCAAGTACAGTGCAAAGATATGGTTTGCAAAGGTGACTAAGAGGTACAAACTTTTCTACTGAAAAGTATTCAATAGCTGAAAATATGTTTGGGTTGTGTGCAGTCCTTTCATTTTTTTTCCACTTTTCTTCCAACTTGTCTAACAAAGAAGATTAATGTAATAATTGTCACTGCAGTGAGTAGAAGACTTTCAAGAGCCAATGGTTTGGCTCAGCACTTGCCAACCAAGCTTTACCAACAGAACCCACATGGAAATGAGAACCAACTCCCATAAGTTGTCCTCATAACTCTGCATGAATTTTATGACACAAACATGTATACACACAATAAATACATATTAACAAAATTAAAATAGAATTATCTTTTAACAGCAAGTGTTTATTGGGGTAGATTCTCTGCAAAGGGTAACATGAGTTTTCTCTCTGAGATATGAAGAAGCCCATCGCTTGTTGAAAATTAGTATTTACTCCATAATTGGGGCAAGAAGAGAAACAATGATTCCCTATGCTGATGAATCCTTTCCACAGTCTCCTAATGTTGTCAGAAATCAAGTACAGTTTAGACAAGAGGAGCACTGCAGTCATTTCTGCTCAGGTTAACAGATACATCCATTAGTCCCTAGTATGAGGAATGCAGATTAAATGAGCATGTAGGAAACAATAATACCTCAGAGATCAGGGAAACCTACAGGGTTTTGCTGTTGCTGTTATTCAAACTGCTGGGCATTTACACGTAAAATGAATGTGATATTGTTGTAGGAGTCTGCTTGTTCATTGTCGGCTGCCCAGACTCAAAACAACCACACAGAAACTGTATTAATTAAATCTCTGCTTGGCCTATCACTTAAGCATATTTCTAGCCTCTTACTGGCTAGCTCTTACTTCTTAATTTATCCCATCTCTATTAATCTGTGTATCGCCATGTGGCTGTGGCTTATCAGCAAGGTTCCTACTTGAATATTCTCAGTAGCGGCTACATACCAAGGTTCCAGCTTGTCTGTTCCTGGCAGAGGATACATGGCATCTCCCTGACTCTGCCTTTTTTCTCCCAGCATTTACTTTAGTTTTCCCAGCCTAGCTTTGTTCTGCCTTGCTATAGGACAAAACAGTTTCTTTGTTCATTAACCAATAAAAGCAACACATATACAGGACTTTCCACACTGTTGAATTTTCTTAATGCTAATGAAAAAGGAACAAAAACAGCAGAGAGACATTGGATAATAGAAAAAAAACTTCTGAATTAAATCAGCCAGTGTATTTCAAGGGTGTGCTGACCTCACAATGGAAACCAGGTGATGTGTTACATTTGGGAAGGGGTTTTGCTTTTGTTTCCACAGAAAATGAGAGATTGTGGACTTATTCTGGGCTAAGAAAAATCAGATTTGATCAAGGAAAACCCCCTGAGAAATCTCTGATAAGAGCAGATGGCCCAGATGATCCAACATTTCAGAGGACATCTGTTGCAATTTTCCCTGAGTTCTACATCCAGAACAACTTTAGGAATGCTGCCTGAGATGATCAAGCCTCATAGAATATTCCAGTCAGGACTTGACCACAATCCTAAATTTTCTTTAGTTCCCCATAAGATTATCAGAGCCCCAAATCAGCAGGAAGTAGCCTGAAAAACTATGCCCACATCCCCCCCAAAAGTAGATTATGGATGTTTGCCTTTGTTTAGATTACAAATTGTTATGGATAATGGTCAGGAAGAAAGCTAAATAAAGGAGATTTAGATTCAGAGTTTTTGTTTTGAAAAAAAAGTGGGAAGTGCTGTGGGACAATGGTCTTCTACTCTATAAAATCTGTCAGTTGTGTTAGTTTAATAAAATGCTGATTGGCCAGTAGGCAGGCAGGTAGTATAGGCAGGGTGACCAGAACAGACAAATTCTGGGAAGAGGAAAGATTGAGCCAGATGCAGAGGAAAAAGATGAGAATGCCTCGCTGATAAAAGGTGCCAAGCCTCAGATAAGAATTATGGGTTAATGTAGGATGTAAGAGTTAATAAGAACCCTGATCTAATAGGTCAACCAGTTTATGATTAATGCAGGCCTCTGTGTGTTTCTTTGGGATGGAAAGGCTGAAGGACAGTGTGGGACAGAAACCTCTGGCAACAAAATACAATTTCATTACTTCATTCTCTCCCTGAAAAGGTACTAGCATAAACCCAGAATCTGACAAATGTTGTAGAAAATTATAGATCAGCAATTTCTTAGTTACAGGATGAAGGTAACTGTAGTACAATGATTTTCTTCTGGACAGCTGTATATCTGTCAAATACAGGCCTCAAAATCAGACTAGATGAGTTGAATATTGACTCTACTGTTAATTAAGTATGTGAACTCATTTAATTCATTAACTATGGTAACTCATTTCTATGCCTCTGGCTATCTTTCAAAATTATCTTTTAGATAATCAGTTATTGCTGTGAGGACGAAATAACCAAATTTACCTAAAGTCATTATAAAAGGTAATTTCATATAATAAACACTCAATAATACAATCTCTTATTGCTGCCAACAAAATGGAAATAACAATGCAACAACATAGGATTGTCATTAGAATTCAATAAATTAGAGATATGAAATTCATTTTTATTCTACAAAATCCTAAGAGAATGTTAGAAAGAATCAATTCCCTCTTTACTTTCATTTCATGTCAGAGTGATTAGTGTCTCAGCAGCTGTTGTTTTATTTATCTTCAACATCCATGAAACAAATGGAAAGGATTCTAGCTTTTTACTGCAGTTTAACATTCCCTCATATTCCAATACTCAGAAAGTCATTGCTTTTAAGAGACTTTGAAAAGCTGAAGATAGCTCAGTTGATAAAATGCTTGCCTTCAAAGCACAGAAACCTGAATTCAACCCATAGAAATCACAACAAAAAACTCAGTCATTGTGACAGAGGCTAGCGAGCCTAATAGTAAGGACACAGAGATAGAAGATCCCTAAGGCTTCCTGCAAAGCAAGTCTGATCTAGTTCACGAGTTCCAGGCCAGTAAATTACCCTGTATCAAGAACAGGGTGAACAGTCCCTAAGTAACTGCATCCAAATTTGTCCTCTGGTATCTACACATGTAGTATCTGGCAAACACATGCACACACACACACACACACACATACACACACACACACAAACACACATTAATTTAAAACATAGTCTGAGGTATGAACTATAATTTCCTATTTTCTTTCTTAAATCAACTCAAGGTATTATATTACATCTGGTGAGAAATATCAACACTATCCAATATATTAATGGCTATCACCATCAAAGAAAGTAAATTTATAATAAGAAAATAAGCACAGTAAATAAATGGTTTCATAAGTTGAAAATTGTTTCTTTTAAATTATTAAGTTTGTTTCATGTCTTCATTCAACAAAGGGGTTAGGAAGAGAGGACAATAGTACATCACTACACCTCTGTAACATCCATTTGTCTATAGCCAGTCTTTTAGTATATTCACTTTCATTTTTTTACACTCCTTAAACTTACTCTGCTTCCCATTTCCAATGATTCCCAACAGAATTATGAAGTCAAATTTGTGATGAATATGAAAAGGATGGACCTAAAAGGAAACGACAATGCCCTACTTTAGTTATGAAAAAAATAGTAGTTTGAAAAATTCTTGAAACATGTTGAAGGGTGAAACAGTACTGCTGCTTATTGCTAATATTGTTCTCAGAAATATGAACTGACATAATATAGACTGGCAGACTTATGCCCGGAATAGATACCAAATGTGGAACCATACAGATATGGCCAAGTGATCATTGACAGAATATCTGGTAATTCTTAGAAAGAGCATTAATAGTCAATAAATTGTGCTAGAATTACATGCCTCAGAGAACAAAAAGAAATATAAGAGACTTCAATCCCTCATTTCAGATAACAAAAAAATAGCTTCAAGCAGATATAAATATAAGAGCAAACATTAAATATGTTACTGAAGAAGAAAACAGGAGAAAATCTTCATGGTACAAGATTATATAACTTTTGCTAGACACCAAAAGTGCATGAACTATCATAAAAGAGGAAAATTTGATAAGTTGTGCTTCATTTGGTAATCTCTTTGCTTTCCTTAAGAAACCAGTAAGATGTTAAGGAACAGAAGCCAGGCAAAGAACACACTGTCACATGCATGTCTGTGTTGGGATCAAAGGTATTTGTTTATAAATGCTGCTGAATTAATCCAAGATAGGTATTTTGAAAATACGTTGACTTCAAAATTGAAGTCAAAAGATATGTTACTTTGGAAAAGAGGTTTTGCTTTTTTTCCACAGAAAATGAGATGCTATGAATTTATTCTGAGTTAAGAAAAATCAGGTTTGATCAAGGAAGACCATCTGAGAAATCTCTGGTAGGAACAGATGGCCCAGATGTCTGAGTACTAAATCCAGAACAGATTCAATACTCCTGCCTGAGATGATCAAGACTCACAGGATACTCCAGTCAGGACTTGATCATAATCATAAATTTTCTTTAGGTACCCATAAGATTATCAGTGCCCCCAACCGGTAGGAAGTAGCCTGGAAAACTACACCAAAATTCCCAAAAGTTGGAATATGGATATTATCCTTTGTTTAGAATGTTGGTTATAAGTTGTTATGGCTAATGGTCAGGAAAAAAGCTAAACAAAGGATATTAGATTTAGAGTTCTTGTTGTTTTCTTTTCCAAAATAGAGGGGGAAGTGGTGTGGGACAATTGTCTGTATTCTGTCAATTATATTTTAAATAAATGCTGATTGAGAAGAAGGCAGGCAGGAAGTATAAGTGGGTCAACCAGACAGGAAGTAGAGGTGACTCAATGAGAACAGGAGAATTCTGGGAAGAAGGAAACCCATTCCTCTGCAGTCATGACCTGGCCACAGAAGAAGCAAGATGTGACTGCCTCGCTGATAAAGGTACTGAGACATGTGGCGAACATAGACAAGAATAATGGGTTAATATAAGTTATAAGAGTTAATAAGAAGCCTGAGCTAATGGGCCAATCAGTTTATAACTAATGTAGACCTTTGTGTGATTTCTTTGGGACATAATGATTACAGGAACCGGGCAGGACAGAAACCTCAGACAACATGTCTGAAAAGTACTTGTATCCTGAAAATGAACTGATATATCAGAACTCAACTGTCAGATTTCTAAATGGGTATTGTTTGCTTCCACCTGAGGAGTATTACTACTGCTTTTTACTTTCTATTCAGTTGTAGGCTGCTTTTCTGCTTTTCATGGTGGATATTGACTCGGTATTGTGCTGTTAAGCATTTTCATGGTACATACATCTGTAATTCACTCATTTAGACTGTGGGCTACTTAATATTTTTGTAATAAAGTGGCTATCAAGAACACTTTTGCTTGACCATTCTTAAAAATCTCACCTGAATCAACACACATAGGTTCTTTTTAGATATGCACATGTAGGGAGCAAATGACTTGACTGGAGAATATGTTCATGCATAGAATATAACTTCAATTCTTGTTGTTTTCAAAATAGTTACAGCCTTGTCACTTTTGATGGAAGTATTATGATATTCTGCTGCATTAAATCCTCTCTGTGACTCATTATTACCACCCATCCATTCAATTTCTTTAGATCAATATGAGAGTAGTGTTTGATAACTAGGGGTCAGGACATGTGATAAACCTATTCTGTGATGTTTGGTGAAGTCTTCAACATACACAATGCTCTGACTCTTGTAACATCAGTGAAATATCAAGTTGTGCTTCTGGCCTTGGGGACTTGCTGAATTGCTGGTAGGATTGAATAGAGTAAAGCATGTCAAAAACAGAGTAAGTGTGGAGCACTTTCCACAGTAGTCTTGCTTGAAGAAAGACCAGAATGAGCTGCACTGACATTATTTGAAGATGATATCTTTGTCTATATTCAAACTGTGCTAAATTTATGGAAATGAAAATTTAAGAACAAATATACTTGAGAAGACTAGCTTTAAGAATACTAAGGATAATAAGATAAATTCAATATAGCTCAAAGAAAACAAATAACGAGAAAATTACATTACAAAACTGATTTGTTGTAGAGTGCATTTGGGAATTGCATCCATACAGTCTGATTCTACAGCCTACATCCCTGTCATCTATAGGCAACAATAGTGCTCAGATGACATTCATTTCTGAACAGAAATTATCAGGAAAACAAAACCTGAAGAGCACATCACTCATAGATTCTTGCAGAACTAACATCACATTATAAATTTAGGAAGAAGAAACAGGATACAAGATGAAATGTTAAATTGAAAATATGTGAGTATATTCTTTTCTTATTTGTTATTAGGGAGACAATGAGCATTTCTAGTAATAATTTTAAATACTGTCTTTAAATTTCTATTTTCTTAGATAATATTGAATTTCTTGCTGTGACAGCATAGTTCATAGATGATTAAATGCCAGAAATTAAAAGGAAAAAACACATATTAGATATATTAGCAAATTATTTTTTAATTTTTTATTATTATTATTAAAAATTTCTACCTCCTGCCCCCTGGCAATTCCTTCCCCCTCCTCCCAACCCCCCTCCATTTTGAGTCCAAAGAGCAGTCAGGGTTCCCTGCCCTATGGGAAGATCAAGGTCCTCCCC
>LOEQ01009743.1:21119-32184 GCA_001685075.1 Bramus lutescens
CCCCCCCCCTTTTTTTAATCTTCAATCCAACTCCCAGGTAAAAAACGAAGAAGATTCATATATAGACGATCATAAAGCTGTCTTGTCTTTAAAAAACTTACTTTTTTTAATCAACTCCAAACACGTAGTTCACAGGACCTCCTCAAAGAATATGTGTACATGTAAAAGTTGTTGCACTGAGGCCAACCCAATATTGTAGTGTTCAATTAGATATTTACAGTATTTTTAGTCCAGGAGCAATGTGTCAACCAAGTTAATTTTTAGCAAAGCAGTGTTTCTAAGCAACGCTATCACATATCACCTTATCCAATTACCACGGTAACAGAATTGAAAACTTAGGATGGATTAAATCCTCACACAAGATAAGTATGTTGGTACATGCCCATGATCCCAGAACTTGAGAGACTGTATCAGGTGGGTCACAAGTTCAAATCCAGCCTAGGATACTCAATGAGAAGCAATTTTTAAAAAATGAAAACAAAATAATTGCCATAGAAAAGGGGATGAGATTGTTCTAAAACATCTGGAGTCATTTACAAAAACATGAAACTAAATAGAATTCCATTTTTTAATGTGATTATATAATTCTCCATTGCTCTCTTCCTCTAGAGTTAATGTACACCGTTGAACTTGCTGGAGGGCTTGGTGCTATTCTCTTGCTGCTTGTTTGTTTGGTGACCATCTATAAATGTTACAAGATAGAAATCATGCTGTTCTACAGGAATCATTTTGGAGCTGAGGATCTGGATGGAGGTAAGACGATTTCCGTGCTCCAATGTTCCTTAGGAATATGCTTGTTTATTCCAGTAAAAGAAAAGTTATGCACATCTTTGTAAAAATAATTTTATGTCTAGAAATATGTACAGCAATTTCAAACCAATAGGTAGTTTTATCTGCAACTTGTCTAGTAACATCTACTCTTTTTAGAATTGTATTCCAAACAGCACTTACAAATTACAGACACTGATTGCAATGCCATTGGCATGTTCATTTTCTCTCACCTTGTAGTCAGTACTGAAAGGCCAGATTTACTTTCCTATAGGTAAGGTGTCTTTCTTTTAATTGTCTTCCTTAGTAGAGTAGGTTGAAGTGAATTTCAATTTGTTCTTGTTTAGACTGATAACTGTTTTATTAACCTGTACTGACAATTTTAGCATTCTTCTAAGAGGTTCTTCAGTCCTGTCCATCTCTCTATTTTTAGAGACTATCATTCCAAGGGTAAACCAACAGGAGAAGTACAAAGCCACATTATTTTTTATAATAACACATCTAACATTTTTGCTCACACTGAACAAGTAAACATCTTTTTTTATAGAAATAGTAATTATCATTCACCTCTGGTCAGGCAAGAATATGTGTACATTCTAAAAAGAAATTAAGGTTCATAAAATTGACCTTCCAACACCATTCATTAGTGAACTTAAAGGTCTTTTGTATTCCTTTGAGGTCATTTGGAAAACATAAGTTAAACTTACAAAATAGCACTTGCAAAGTGAAAAGGAATAGTGGAAATGATTAAGGCTTCTTGGCTATATTGATAAGCATCTTTCTTTGTCAGTTTTGCACTGAATAGTGCAAAAGAAAATGAAACCTTGTCCCTGTTACCATACCTCAAGGGTCTCTGGAGCAGTCCATAGGCAGAGACGTCAGCTGTCGAGCTTATAAAAAGGAGCACTTTATTGGCATTGCAACACTCCTCTCCATTTACACTTCTCCTGTTGCTACTAAGGTGAAGGCCGGACTGCCAAAGGACTATTGTTTGGGGAAGTTTCTTAAAGCCATGATTTTCCTTAGTTTTTTTTTATATTTTCTTTCCTGTTCACACAAATTAGTTTATTTTTGTTGCTTCAAGAATATATGAGAAAACTGTCGATATGAGGGCACCAATCTGTATGCCAGGCATCTAAAACTCATCCCTACTAAGCCTCATAAAAGTTACGAGTTCATTATTATAATCTCCTCTTTATTTAAAAGGTGAGGCACTCAGAAGTTAAATAATTTCTTCAAAATGTTAATCCAAGTATACTGTAAGTGGCCAAGTAAATCTACTTCTCCATATCTTTTACTTTTAAAATTTAATATACTCAGCGTAATCTGAAGGCATGTTATTGTTTGCGCAATTAGAAGTAGATGATATTTTAAAAAGCAGTTTATCTAAACAAGTTTCACATTATCTGTTAACATTACTTTAAATATGAAGTTTATTTTTGTTTAGAATGATATGAACTATTTTACCCAAACCATAAATTTCTAGTGCAGCCTTTGGCTCTCATTTTTCTCAATGTAGAAAATGACAGAATTGAATAAAAATCAGAACCATATTCAGTTGAATTTTCTGCAATTTGAAATTTATTTTGAGGATCCTTGCTACTTATCTACCATGATGTGGATTATTTATATAAATCTAATGGATTTTGGTGTTGTTCTGGAGGTATTTGGGTCCTTGGTTTTTTGTTTATTTGTTTGTTGCATTGTTTAGGTGATTAGACAGTGCAAAGAAACAGTAACAAACAATATTTTACCATGTTAAATGATCTCTCAGAAACCTAATTTAGTTTATAAATGCCCTAGGATTTATCAAAGCCTGTCCTTCAGGCCATCTTGAACATAATCATGGATATAAGTACTAGGGCTTTCTTTGAGATGCTTCTGTGAATGCAATAAGCCCAACGAAAACCAAGGAAATAAACTTAATTATCATGTGGGTAAGATTAATGTACATATAATACTGCTAAAGAGGAAAAGAAATCAAAGACTGCTAAGGCTGAGAGTATCAAATTGTTTTATGAGAAGGAATTTATACTGCAAAGTGTAAAGATCCTCCCAGTGCTAAAACAGACCTGCTCCTGCTGATATGGTTACCAGGAGCCCATCCTTAAATAATGCACCTTACTATAAAGGACCCGACTCCTACAACTTCCAGAAACATTGTTTTATAGGAAACTTTTTACAATAATAATAAGAATGTAACCAGTTTGGGGCTGGAGAGATGGCTCAGTGGTTGAGAGTACTAGCTGCTCTTGCAGAGGACCCAGGCTGGGTACCCAGTAATTGCCTGGTGGCTTCTGGAGAAAATGGACACAAATCCTTACTCTTACAGATTCTTTCTGAAACAGTAGGTGCTTCTATTATGGCCTTCCCCTCCCTGATGACCAGAAATCCCTTTGTTAGAGGCCCACACAATGTCCTAACGTTAGGGACCTTCCTTTATGTCTTAAGTAATTGCCTAATCTTCTAAAGGTGGCAATTGAAATATCCAATCCCTGTATTTCTAGCTCCCTACAGTCTTATTCCTCTGCCAAGGATGATCACTATTAACAGAAATGCCTGGTCTTTCAGCAGTTTTTGACTTTTAAAAAATGCACAATTTAATGATCAAAGGTGAGCCCATCTCTATCTTTTTTCTTCCTTCCTTCCTTTCCTTCTTTTATTTTTAGCCATTTTATCAGTATATTGATTCTAAGAAGTATTTTTTTAAATAGTTGAAAGTAAGAATAGGTGAAGAGTATAAAGGAGAATGTGGAAATAAAGATTAGCTGAAAGGTGACTGGTAAATAGTTCACTGGTATAACACATATCTGACAAACATGAGGTACTGGATTCCAACTCAATCACCGAAGGAAAATGGTTTTGCTAGCCTTCTTTAGAGACAGTCTAATGTATTGGCACTATAATAACACAGTCATTAAGTAACAAATGCTGGATGGATCGATTAATTTTGACTTTGAGAAACACAACTACAAAGAATTTTAAGCCAAGTCTAACCAGTTCTCGTCTCAGAAATTGTACCCAATGGACCAGATTGGGAAATGGAGACTTTAGCACCAGGAAACCATTCAACCAGTTTTTTTTCGGTAGACATTTTCTGATTTTATATGTCCTACATCACAAAGATTCTGATACAGAATGATTATGTTGTTGTTTTCAGGATATAACATGTTCATGAGTTGCTTTCTTCATTTGTCCCCAAGTCAACTATTCAACCATTTACATAAATAACAAATTATTTTGTTATCTGGGTTCAAACCTTGCCACTTCTTTTTTTTTTTAAACTTCATCACTCCCAACTTTTTTGGTCATATTTATTGTACTATTGTCAACTGTGTTTATAAACACATAATTCTTAAATCTCAATGTCCTCAATACAGTTCTGTTGCTTTCATGTTATTTTTTTATTATATATTGACTATTTCTGCCAGGTTAAACACCAAGCCTGGCTTTTACATTACCTGTCTTTTATGCTCACTCTGCATCATTCCTTCTATTCCTCGGTTCCTCTTGGTACCCTCTATGTCAATGACCACAATTTTCCCTAAATTATCATCAGCCAATATATAAACAAGCCTAAGGCAATGTACCTATGCATCATTCTAAGGATATTTTAGATAAATTAGGTATCTATAGAGGTTAAAGTTTAGAGGAGTAGTTTACCTAATCTCCCACCATAATTATTACACAATAAAATGAAATTTTACAGAAATTCTATTATATGTACATTTTTAAAAAAAATAGTATATACTGATCCTGGTGGTGTATGCCTTTAGCCTCAGCACTTGGGAGGAAGAAGCCAGCAGATCTCTGTGAGTTGGAGATCAGTTAGTTGTTCTACATAATGAGTTCCAAACAAACCACAGATACACAGTGGGAGCCTGCCTCATAAAGAAAATAAAGAAACAAAAATTTAAAGAGTTAACATCCTGGAGATAAGTGTGTGTTGGGTGTGTATATGTGTGTTCCAAAGGAAAGAAAAGTTTTCAAGAAATTTTCCCTTGAAGCTGTATGACATCATCCCAGCGATAGGAACTTGAAGGGAGGGGGCCACTCGTTCCAATTGTTCATCCCAGCTGCCTAGAACCTAAACAATCACACAGAAATTATATTAATTAAAACACTGCTTGGCCCATTAGCTTTAGCTTCTTATTGGTTAACTCTTTTATTAATTTAACCCGTTTCTATTAATCTGTATATCACCATGTGGCAGTGGATTACGGGCAAAGATTCACATGTCTCACTCTGGTGACTCCATGGTGTCTCTCGGACTCCACCTCTCTTTCTCCCAGCATTCATTCCAGTCCTCCCCACCTACCTAAGTTCTGCTCTATCAACAGGCCAAGACAGTTTCTTTATTCATTAATGGTAATAACAGCACACTGAGGGGACTCCCACATCAGGAACTAAAGATCCAGCTGCTCACATCCAAACATTCTTTTCTGGGTCACAGGACCATAGTAGAGTTTAGTCTAGAGTTCTCCAAGAACATTGACCCTGATAGATACTTGTAAGGATGGGTATATATTCAAAATGTGTTAAGTCATTCCTGTGCCTTGATTACAATGGATTTCAAAGGTTATATATTTAATAAAAATCAACTAATTTTAGCAATGGAACCTGACTTTTTTAACTTTTCTTAAGCTAATTATTGAAGCACGTATTTTTGATCTGATTTAAAAGGCATTTTAAATGTTTGAGGTAGTTGCCTCTAGAACAGTGCCATATTCTAATTAAATAGCTGAACATCATAAGGGAGAGATAGTGTCTCCAGAGGAGAAGTTATACCAACAATATCTTAGTCTATACTAGACTAAATTAAAAAGAAAAACTTAAAAACAACAGTTTTCTTTGTTTTTGCATGCCTTTCCTGGTGTTTCATTTCCAGGACTATTTAAAAACAGTAGACTGTCTTTTGTTTACTTTTTCCAGAGCACAAAGAGTTTATCCCCTATCCCTCTGCATGAGAGGTATATAGGCCATGATTATTCATAATCATAGCAGCTCAAGTTTAAAAACATTATAATAACCAATACAATTCATATTCTGTACAGATGTTGTCGCTACTGTGTTTGGATTATATGTGGGTTCTGTGGATTCAATCTCAGGCCCACATACTAGCATAGAATATGCTTTCAACCTCTGAGCCATGTACCCAGGACAATGTTTTAATTATTGCCAAATTATGATGCTTATAATCTTAACACCTAGTAGTCTAATATATGAGATTGGCCGATTTGATTAGAGCCCAGTGTGTGCATAAAGGTTCCATTAAAAAACTATGTAACTTAGTGTTTCATATTTAAGAAATAGTTAAGAATCTCTAGATCAGACATTTATCTAGAGAAATATTTAAGAATCTCTAGATAAAGCATCCTGGGGTGGTGGGGAGATGGCTCAACACTTAAGAACACTTGCTGTTCTTCCAGAGGTTCCGAGTTCAATTTCTAACACCCACATGGTGGTTCACAACCATCCGTTACTCCAGTTCCATGGGATCTTCTATCTTCTTTTTGCCTCCATGGATCCCGGGGTATGAGCAGACATACAAGCAGGCAAAACACTCATACACATAAAACAAATAAGCCTAAAAGAGAAAATAAGAATGGAGAGATGCCTCAGCAATTAAGAGCACTGACTGTTCTTCCAGAGAACACTGACTACTCTTCCAAAAGACCTGGGTTTGACTACCAGCACTCACATGGTTGCGCAAGATCATCTGTAACTTCATATCCAGGGGTCCCAACTCCCTCACGCAGACATATATGCACACAAAACACTAATGCACATAAATAATTTAAGAAAAAAAATTTTAAAAAACTAAAATTCTGAAAAAATACTGAACGGAAAAATAAGAAGACTAGGTCAATGTTATAAAAAACCAAAGGAGCTTTTTTGAAAATATAATTTACAGAGATGTCCATAACAGAATTGAAATTAAAAGTTTTTAGGTAGAGCATTTGGCTAACTTTCTGGTTTAATCTTAAATATCACCAAAAATTTGAAAAAAAAAATAACAGATATTCAATAAGCAAAGAAATTAAGGTAATAAAACAAAGAGAAAGCAAAATATTAAGATGATAATTTAGTAACTTACTGTGTATTTATTCTGACATTATTTATAAAGTCCTATAGTTTTTTTAACATGAAAAGGTACTCTTTAGAAATGTGAGGCTGTATAAGAAAATAAAACATCTTCTTAGATCAAAGGAAGAAATGTGGCTCAAATTATATCAGTGACAATTTCTGATGATAAGCTTTTTGAGCTATCTCATTCCTAAATGTCCATCATTGAATTCCCTGATTTTATTTTTGTAACCCATTTGGCAAATTATGGGCTCTGTCACTCACTAGTCAGTTTCATTTATGTGATTTATAAATATTTGAGAGTAATAAAAAAGGCAGCTGTCAATAACATCTAATATCTACTCAATAGATATTTAAAGGTTAAAAACTATCCAAGACCCAGCTATCAATCTCAAACCATTTCCTTCTTGGTATATCTCTTTTCTAACCCAGATTCACTTAGTGTACTATGTTCGCTAGAAAATAGAGAGGTCACTTTTTATTTTCTGTTTTTTTAAAGATGTGTTATTCTGAAAACAAAATCCATACAATCCTCTTACATATTATTGAAACTAATATTCTCTTATGAATTAAAGAGATGCTTTTTCAACACCCTAAACATTTTGATTTCTGATATGTTTTCAGGTATGCTTTATCTCATAAAGATTTCATAATGATATTTGACTATAGTTAGTGTTGTTTGTTTGGTTTGGGTTGGTTTGGTTTGGTTTTTGTATCTTGAGATCGTACTCACAGTGTTATGCATAGGCTGATCTGAAACTCTTGGCCTCAAATAGTCTTCTTCATCCTTCCAAATTGTTGTAGTTTAGCGGCATTGAGAACGAACCACAGTGTACAACAAACCCATGTTGGCAGTTTATTGATAGGGTGTGAAAAGAGGGGTGCTCGTGCAGGCCTTCCTCAGAAAGGGAAGTGGCATCACTTTCACGTTACTGATCAGGAAACAGGTGGTTGATTGCTGAGGGCAGTCAATAGTAGAGACTTGTACTGAATCTGTTCTGTGAGTCTCTTTTTTGAGTTTGGGGATGTGGGTATCTCTGCCATGTTGTTGTTTCTTACCACCCAGGCACATTTGATAATCTTTATGCCTCCAGCTCTGTGGCTAATGGTTGGTAGTTCTGTAACAACAGTTAACTAGTTTAATTATCACTTTTAAATATGTCATTGGAGATACATAGGGAGGAAATGAATGAAGTAGGGCGTGATTTGTAGAGACAGGAGAATGTGGAGAGGGGTCAGGAAAAAATCATAGGGAAGTCCCAATCTGGTAAAGTTGAGTATGGTTATAGGGCTGTAGGGTTGTTTCATTCTTCTGGAATTAGAGACAAGGCAGTTGATCTCAGCATCCTCTGAAACTGAAGGAAGCAGGGCCATGTTGGGGTTACTGTGTATGAAAAAAGATTATCTTGAGCTGTGTGTTGGGCTGTATAAAGGGCTTGACATACGATAAATGAATCCAATGAAGGAAGCCCTCAAGCTTGGCAGCTGTGAGGGTTACAAGAATTACCTTAAAGGGGCCCTGCAATTTAGGGGAAAATAGTGAGAGGCATTGGTCTCAGGAGACAGAAAGACCTAATCCCATATGTCGACTGGCGATGGACAGGAGTTAGTGCATGGTCGGGGTAGGGAGTGGTTGGTAAAGTTCCATAGGTGGGAACAGAGATGATGAGGGGGCGATCAGGGAGAGGTGAGGATTTGGATGGGAAGCCAGCGATTAGAACTGTCCTCCCATGCATGAATTGAAATGGTAAAATTGAAAGTTTCACTTGGGGAGAGTCTAAAGCCCAAAAAAGGCCAGAGGCAAGATCTTTACCCAGTCAAGGTGAAGTTCCTGTAATATTTTAACACAAATGTTTTTAAGGAACAATTACTTCGTTTAATCTTTCTTGAGAACTGAGGATGATATGTGAAAATGCCAAGAGATGCTGAGAGCTTTAGATAGGGTATGAGAGATCTGGGAGGTAAAGTCTGGACCACTCTCTTACTGGAGAAAGTCGGGGATTTCAAATCAGGGAATAACTGCCCAGAGAAGGAGGTCAGAGAATGTATGACTCCTTTTTATAGTGGTGGGGAAAACTTCCACCCAGTCTGAGAACATGTTCACTAGAACCAGGAGATACTTAACTCATCTGACTGTGGGCATGTGGGTAAAATCAAGCTGCCAGTCAAGTCCCCGGGAGGGAGCCTCTGACCCAGTGGGTAGAAAAGGGGGTGCTATGATATCTGGAGTTAAAATATGACATTTGACAAATTTTATAAGAGGCAGTAATAATTCTTAAGAAATGCAAGTCCTCAGGGGTGGGCTGGAGGTGAGCCTTGACAAAATGAGGCAGAACATAACTATTAGGATGAAAGAGCTGGTGTGGACAGGACAGAATTTGTCAAGTGTCAGGGGGTGACTGTGGAGATGTGGGTTGGAGTGTGTGGACTCCCTGCAGTGGGTGAGGTGAGTCTGGACCTTGGAGGGCTGTTGCCCTAGCTGCCTCATCAGCTTGATTATTTCCCTTAGAGATGATGGAGTAGTCAGTCTGACAAGACCAGCAGTAAATAATTCCTATAGCTTTGAGGAGATGGGAGGTAATTTGACCTGGGTTAATTATGGATCCTCCTTTTGTTGTAAGTAGCCAACACTCTTTCCAGATGGTAATGTGGGACAGGAGGATATGAAAAGCATATTTGGAGTCTGTGTAAATGTTTAAGGGTTGTCCTTCTGCTAATTGAAAGACACAGGTGAGAGATATTTATTCAGCCTCTTGGTTAGTAGTGTGGGTGGGGAGTATCTGTGGTTTCACCACTTCAGCATCTGACACTATGGCGTAGTGTGCTTTTCGGATCCCTTCATGTAAATAGGAGCTGCCATCTGTTTACCAGGTACAGGTTGTTATGGATTTGCAGCAAGTCCCCAGCAACTTGCTGCAGGGTCCCGGTGGCAGCAGGTCCACAAACCAATGTGGGTGGTTCCCAGCTATGTGGCAGTGGGCTGGTCCCCTGTGAGCCGAGCGAGTGGTGTGAGCAGGTGGCGGGTGGGAGACATATAGACAGGCACAACATACAGAATAGAATTGGATATTTATTAGTTGAGTTATGGAGAGGAAGGAAGAAGGGAAGAAGGGGGTGAGAAGGGAGGAAGAGAAGGGGACAGAGAGAGAGCCAAGATGGCGAGGGAGAGAGAGAGGCTGCAGGGAGTGGGCGTGGCTTGTCTCTTAAAGAGACAGCATTACACAGGCGGCCTGAGGCAGTGTACCCTCTTGTATTGTGAACAATGGGACAGTAATTCCTCTAGGGTTTCAATGCAAGAATGATATGGGAAGTAGTCAGTGCTTGATTGGGGAAGAAGATTTGAGATATTGAAGGGTGGGCAAGATGAGAAAGTAAGTGTGTCAACTTCTAATAGTGCCACCTGGAGAATAAGAACTCAGGAAGGAGGTGGAGTTTGTAAGCCTTTATAAGTTAAGAGATGGGGCAGGTTGTGGTGTGGAAGATAGTGATGGGTGACCCAAAGGCCAGTTTTTTGATTCACGAATGAGGAGCTCAGCAGCCACTAAAGCATGTATGCATGGTGCCCATCTCTGGGTGGCTAGGTCTAGTTCGTTTTTGACAGGTATGCTACAGGTGCAAAGAAAGGTCCCGGTAGCACGAATTCTAATTCGTCTTAAGAAATAAAAACCTCGAGTCAGATATTAGGGGGTGAAAGCTGAGACATCAAAGAAGCAGTGCAGCAAGCCACAAGAGAGACTTTTTACCTGTACTGAATCCTCAGACTGAAAGGGCAATCCTGTCTCTACTAATCCTCAGACTGCATCCTCAGACTGCATGCTCAAACTGCATCTTCCTCCACCAAGCCTCAGAATGCTTGCTCAGACTGATCCTCAGGCTGGCTGCTTCAGACTGCTGCCTCAGACTGCACTGAGCTCCTGTACCCTCTCGCCTTATATTCTTCTTTCTGCTCAGCCATATCATGCCTTTCTCCACCTCCCTAGTGCTGGGATTAAAGGCATGGGATCCCAAGTGCTGGGATCACTTTTGTATGACTTATGTTTCTCTTTCAGACTGGATCAATTTTGCGTAGCCCAGGGTGGCTGTGAACTAACAGAGATCTGTCTGCTCTGTCTCCCGAGTCCAGGGATTAATGTGCGTGCTACCACTCCCTGGCCTTTAGTGGCTTAGTTCTGCACTCTGATCTTCAGGCAAGCTTTATTTGTTAAAACAA
>LOEQ01009744.1:0-24211 GCA_001685075.1 Bramus lutescens
TATTAGTGTGTGGGGTTTAATGTATGATTTAAGCTTTAGAAGTGTTTCTTTGATATATGACGATGCCCTTGTTTTGGGGGCATAGATGTTTAGTATTGAGATTTCCTCTTGATGTATTTTTCCTGTGACTAATATGAAATGTTGTTGTTTGTCACTTTTGATTGATTTTTTAGCTTGATGTCTATTTTGTTATTTAATAGGATAGGTAAACCCGCTTGTTTCTTAGGTCCATTTGATTGGTATATTTTTTCCTAACACTTTACTCTGAGACGATGTCTGTCTTTGAGGTTGAGATGTGTTTCTTGCATGCAGAAAAAGGATGGATTCTGTTTTTGTATCCAATCTGTTAGTCTGTGCCTTTTATGGGTGAGTTGCGTCCGTTTACATTAAGGGATATTAATGACCCGTGATTGCTATCTCCTGTTATTTTAGTTTTCATTTTTGGTGATGTTAATTTGCGCATTTTCTCTTCTTGGGAGCTTGCTGCTGTGAGTCCATCAATTCTCTGTGTTTTTGTTGGTGTAGCCAACTTCCTTGGGTTGGAGTTTTCCTTCTAGTARTTTGTGTAGGGCTGGGTTTGTGGCTAGGTATTGGTGAAATCTAGTTTTGTCATGGAATACCTTGTTTTGTCCTTCTATGGTGATTGAAAGTTTTGCTGGGTGTAGTAATCTGGGCTGGAAACCGTGGTCTCTTAATGTGTGAAAAACACTTGACCACCACCTTCTGGCTTTCATTGTCTCCAATGAGAAGTCAGGTTTAATTCTGATAGGTCTCCCTTTGTACACTACTGGACCTTTTTCCTTTGCAGCTCTTAATATTCTTTATTTACTTTGTACATTTAGTGTTTTGATTATTATATGGCTAGAGGATTTTTTGGGGGGGATCCAGTCTAGGTGTTCTGTAAGCTTCTTGTAACTTCCTAGGCATGTCTTACTTTAGGCTGGGAAAGTTTTCTTCTATGATTTTGTTAAATATATTATCTGTGCTTTTGAGTTGAACTNCCATCTCTTGTATTCTGCTGTTCATGCTTGCATTTGTGGTTCCTGATCATTTTCACATGATTTCTCTTTCTGTAATTCCCTGGACTTGTGTTTTCTTTATTGCCTTAATTTCAGTTTTCAAGTCTTGAATAGTTTCTTTCATATGTTAGATTTCTTTTTCTTGGTTTTCTTTGAGGAATTTTCTGATTTCTTCCAATTTTTTGTTTGTCTTTTCTTCCATTTCTTTAAGCCAATTTCTCATTTCCTCTTTAAGAGTTTCAAACATTCTCTTGAAGTTATTTTTTAGATAGTTTTCCTATGCCTTATCTATATTTGGTTGTTCAGGTCTTGCTGTTGTAGGCTCTTTAGGTTTTACTGGTGTTGTGTTGCTCTTTGTGGTGTTGCATGTGTTCCTACCTTTTGTACTCATCTTTTCCTCTAATAGGTGTGGTTGGGGCTGTATGAGATTCTGTTAAATAATCTTCTAGGTGCCAGTGAATCCAAAGCTCAGATGTTTGTTCCTTGTGGTACAGTCAGTGCCACAGTTCTAGTTACCCCATTTGTTCCTCTGTGTTATTTGAGATTTCTCAGCACTCCTGTGCTTTGCTCTGCTCCATTTGGAGTTTATTGTTTCAGGCCTACTTTGGCCTTAGGTTACCAGCTTTGACCTGTTTCTGTCAATCCTGGTCTGGATCCCCTCCTGCAGAAGTCCCTGGCTTGGAGTTTGTCCTGCAAAGATTTCTGGCTCTGGTCTACTGACTCAGATTTCCCAGGCTGGGGTGTGACCAGAACCAAAGAGGACCTGGCTCAGCCTTACTCCCTCATAGGTCCCAGACTCACCCTCCAACCTGCAGAGGTTCCAGATTTCTGCATATACCCTTTGATGTCCCAGACCACAGACAGGACCCACAGAGGTCTTGGCTCAGGCCTATTCCCTCTGAGGTCCCAAACTCATGCCTGGCTCCACAGAGATCTCTTGTTCCTGCCTATGCCCTTGGAGGTCTCAGATTCACGCCCAGACTGGCAGAGGTCGTGGCTCAGGCCTTGTTCCTGGGAGGTCCTTGACTCAACCCCCAGACCCACAGGGGTCCTGGCTTAGGTATACTACCTTGAAGTTCCCAGCTTCATGTCCAGACCCTCAGCAGTCTCTGGCTCTGGCTCACTTGCTCAGCAGTTACTCCCTTGTACCTGTTCTGGTGAAGATCACTGTCTCTCAATCAGATTACTGGCTCAATCCTGATCATCCAGTGTCCCTGGACTCCTTATTTGCTTTTCTATCTCTGTGATAAAACACCATGCCATAAGCCAAATTTGCAATAAAGAATTTATTTGGGCTTATGTTTCCAGTGGGTTAGAGTCCATGACTGCAGAGCAGAGGCTGTGGGCCAGGAGGCCACATCTTCAATGGCAAAAAGGAAGCTAAGAGAGTGCAGAGAAAATGGGAAAAGTCTTTAAACTCTCAAAGCCTGCCTCCAGTGACACCCTTCTTCCAACAAGGCCACACCTCCTAAGTCTCCCCAAATGATGCTTCCAACTGCGGACCAATAATTCAAATCACAAGATAATGGGAGCATCTCATTTAAATTACCACAGTCCCTATTTCAGGTCTTTATAATTAGTTATTAGGCCACTTTAATTCCAATCATCAGTTTTTGTACTCTCACAGACTTAATCATCCTATTGCAGTTACTACTCTGACATGTAGCTAACCATTCTCCTTCTGCTTTAAAACTCAAGTACCCATATGGAAAACTCTTGTTTTGTGTCCCCAACTAATTATCAGCAAATAATTTGCCTTGATTCTATAACAATGCTATGCCTTTTTATATTGCAGATAAATTGGAGTACTTGAAAACCTTACCCAGTTTTTTGATATATAAATTACGGCAAATCATCACGTATCTTCAGGACTTACTTTCCTAAAATTTACAGAAGAAAAAGCCCACAAACTAATTTTCTGTACTAATAAGATGGTTTATAAAACATAAAAGTCCTTTTCTTAGTAACTCATGTTTTTTACCTTACCTTATAACTTTGTTTTTGCTCCCTTAAATGTGTATGTTTCCTTTACTGACAAGTTGATAATATTAGATATTCCAAATTCAGTACTTTGAGCTTTCTAAGAGGATATAACATAATATGGTTAAATCACAAAGTCAGTTATTTTAGTATGTATCTATATGTCCAGTTCTTCAGTTATTGTGCTGTACACCCTCTTCAATATTTCATCAAGGGAAGCTTAAGTATAGACACAGTGCTTTTAGAAGAACCTCAGCAAAACAAAAATATAATGTGAACATGCTGGTTTTAAACTATTTCTTGGCATAGAACTATAAATTCCTGTCTTTACCACGTCTAGAATTCTCTCATTTATATTTAGTTTAAGAACACTAAGACAGCTAGATTTAAGTTCATTGCTAGGAGTCTAGTCAATCACCCTTTGTTTATATAACACACTTTTATTTAGACTCCCAGGGCTAATATACATGAGGATATAACCACTAGTTGGTGTTTTGAGGAATGTAGAAATTTACCAAACTGATTGTATGGACTAGGCAAGCTCCTGAGAGTGATTAAGCTTGCAGCTACCTGTAGAGACATAATATCTGTACAGTTTTATGTAAAAGAAATACAGTTGAAGTTTATTTTTTATATTAAAAGACTATTTCTAAGTTTATGCTTTGTTCCTATTTGAAAAATATTAGCAAACTCTATTCAATCTTTTTATTTTTCACAACCTATGGAATATATTTTCATTTCTATCAGGTAAGTGAGCATTTTGGATGCAGCAAGGAATCTAGTGAAACAGTAGAAATTCCAAACTCTTTACTTATAAAATAATGCTTAGATGCTACATGGACTCTTTTAAAGAGTGAATTGAGTAAAACTTGTTAACATTGTGTCTACACCATTAGAAATCATCTCTAAAAGATACCGTTCATATATTCTAGATCCTTATTTCTCACACACTGAAGCAGGATTCTATAGACTTGATTTACACAATGTAGCATCTTAGTTGGTATTAGGAATGTAATTCCAATACCTAGAACAGGATAGAAGGAGAAATGTGCTTTTGTAAAAGTTCATAAGGTAAAAAAACCTTTCGTTGGAAAAGGAAGTTAAAAAATGCTTTAGTTGGAGTTTGATGAAGTTAAGAGTAAATACTTAAGAGCATTGAAACCCAGTATAAGTCACTATCATGAAAAGACGAGTAGTTCAGTGTCCTATCAAGATGACATAAATCCATGAGATGCTATGTTTTCTCTTTATCCAACTAATTACTGGTCAAGTGAACAAAGCTATAAAGAATAGAATAATCTTTAGTAGGACAACTAATGTATAGTGATATTTTGTTTGTATTTTAACAAATAAAGCTTGCTTGAAGATCAGAGTACAGACTTAAACCTCAAGAGACCAGGCAGTGGTGACACAGAGCTTTAATCCCAGGACTCAGAATACAGAGGCAGACAAATCTGCCTCTCTGGGCTACACAAAATTGATCTAGTCTAAAAGAAAAACAGAGCTCACACAAAGGTGGTCCCAGCACTTGGGATCACATGCTTTTAATCCTAGCACTACGGAGGTAGAGACAAGAGGGATATGGTTGGGCAGAGAGAGGAATATAAGGTGGGAGGAGACAGGAGCTTAGTGCAGTCTGAGGCAGCAGTCTGGGGACGCAGTCTAGGGTGCAGTCTGAAGCAGTCTGTCAGAAGATATAATCTGAGGACAGGATTATCCTTTTGGTCTGAGGATTCTGTAGAGGCAAAATGTCTCTCTAGTGGCTGGCTGCAGTGCTTTTTTGATTCCTCAAGTTTCCCCCCTAATATCTGATTCCAGATATTTTATTAAGAACAACTAGAATTTGTGCTAAAATAATATTCTTCCTTACCTCTGAAATATTTGCTTCTAATGATCTAGAAAACATTTATCAATTGAATTGCTGCATAAATTTGTCCTGTTGTTTAAATCCTCTAAATTTCCCACATGCATTACTTGAAAAGTCAGTATATTTTATTAAACAAATAAATCAAATATACAGAAGTTATTTTTTAAATATCCTTTGATTCTTTCAAAGTTGGTTTAACAAGATAACTTGTGGTTTGTATCATCTCCCACATCTGCTTTCTTTCTTAATTTAGATACCTTAAATGAATACAGGAGTAGAATACCAGATCCCCAATACCTTAACATTTCTAAGATAATTATAAGCATCTCTGAATCACAACTTTCTGAGAGATGCAATATTTTAATCATTTTACAGTTTAAGCACCAAGATCACTTTGGAAGTGCCAAAGTACTTTCTGTTGTGAATTATGCGTCATCAGCTAAATTCTGGTTATATAACCACTCTTCCTGGCAATGATGAAAGAGGCAGAAAATGCACAGCTTGAATCTTAGGTCTCTGGATGAAATTTCACATCCAGCATTGCAAACATCATTTCAGCTTATAGGTGAGACAAATGGAGATTTAGTTCCAGTTAGTTATAAATGGGGAATCTTGTAGTTTCATAGCTAACTTAATTTTTAAGCTTAGATTTCAGTGGAGATTAGTCATACTAGCTACCTTTTTTTTCTCATCAAAACGCCAGCATTTTTATTTAACCCAATATAATATCTTTATTGAATATTTTGGAATTTCATACAGTGCACCCCAATCACACTTCCTTCCCATTTCTTCTAGGTCTACTCTCTTGTCCTTGCACCCCCCACCACAAATACATTGAGCCCAATTTGTGTTACCTATGTACTCATTGGGGTATGGTCTAACTCCCAGCGGCCAGTAGCTTAAAGAAAACTGAGTCCTTCCCCATTACCAGCTTTCTTAATGAAAATAATAAGCTGACCTAAATAGCATGGTTTTGTGTAGAACAGGGATTCTCAACCTTCATAGTGCTGTGGCCATTTAATACAGTTTTTCATGTTGTGGTAACTCCATAATATAAAATTGTTTTCATTACTACTTCATAACTGTAATTTTGCTACTGTTATGAATTGTAATATAAATATCTGTGTTTTCTGCTGGTCTTAGATGACCCCTGTGAAAGTGTGGTTCAACTTCCAAAAGGGTCATGACCCACAGATCAAAAACTGCTGGTACAGAAGATGTTTATACCTTCTCTAATATTGATAACATCTGTTGCTTATCAAAGATAGGAAACACATGATATAACAATGGGCAAATGAATCACAGGTTGTTATCTATAGACAGTTCTTAATAATTAAAACAAAGGAAATTAGATTTATTGAAATGTATTATGAAATTGTTAGGGCAAGAAAGTTTGCTACAAATCAAAATAGTTAACACTATAGTGAGTGCTGTTTCTTCACTGTTAGGTACTAACAGAGAGTTCATAAATCTAAGTATAAATTTTTTCTGCTTAGATTTTTGAAAACGGCTTGGCTATATTTTAAAATAAAATCAATTCTAATTTTATTCAAGTTGTGTCAAAGGAAATTTTTGTGGAGCAATTTATTTTTGTCAAATTATGTGTGAAAATTCAATACAAAATGAAATACACCTATAGACTTGTACGTATAGTGACTTCTACTCTTGCTTCAACAGTGTTTATGGAATATATGGAATCTGGTATATGTCAGATAAAGTTCTATGAACACTATGACTCCTTACTACTTAATTTTTAATATACTCTTGAGGATATTGTGGAAGATGAAAGGAAATGGAAATATTTTGGATGGCAGTAAGGTTTTTATAACAGAAGTTAACAATATGTCATGGAAGATGAGATTTGAAGCATTGGATGGAATGTTTTTAGTGGGAATGATGGGGTTAAATGCTAACAGTGTAGGGTGAGGGTGTAGACCTTACCATTCAAGAAATGCAGTGCTCCCCTCAACACTTCTGGCTAGAAAAAGGAGGAAGAAGGGGCTATATACATTTGAAGGACCTTGACATAAATATTTGAATAATTAGTCTTTCTTTAAGTTTTCCTTTTTTCCCATTTCAAAACTTTTCCTTTTTAATGTGGAAATTCATATCTGTCTATGTGTTTTCAGGGCAGTAAGAGGTAGAGAAATACGAGAGACTCCTGGAAGGAATGTCATTGTGGTGAAAAACAGTCAATATGGACCTGGAACATCCACTGGGGTCAAAAAGAGTAATAGGATATAATCAAATGGCCTCAAAGAAAGTTAAAACAAGAAGAGGAACCCAGGGGAATATGTTTTCCTCATGTATGATAATCTAGTAGATCTGTGTGCATAAAAGAAGATGCTGTTGGTGCATAGAATGAGTACTACATGTCAACATTTTGACACATGTAAGCATGGCACTGGTTTCCTCCCTAGTAATTTCATGGCATTCCACTTTGAACATGTTATTTTCTCACAAAGACATCATCCTTTCCTACCTGTGGCAAACACTTTATTCTGATTTTGAAATAAAGAAAAAAAATCCAAATAGCCTATAGTGACTCAATGGAGAATGACTATTTCCTGTTTAATGGCTTCTTGATTGTTATTTATAAGAATGCCAAAAGCTATCATTTCTTAATTGCTTCTAAAGACAAGAGTAAAAATCAGAAAATCAACCAGAGAAGTCCACTGCACATAGAAAGAATTCAGTCTAGTGGTCCTCTAGGGCTGCTTCACAATGCCTTATGGAATCACACTGGTACATTTTCAGGAATTTTACAAGCTGGCTAAAATTGTGTTAATAGACTGAAATTCACTACAGTGAAGCAGAAATTGGAAGATGCCACACACTTTTTCTTTTTTAAATCTCAGGAACCAGTCTTTAAATATTTGTCTCTGAAATACCAGATTAACTTAAATGTAAGTAAGGCAATCCAATTTTTCTCAGACATTTGTTCTTTTAGTTTTATCACATTCCTGTTTTTCTCCTTCCACTAAGATGTACCTATAACTTTTTTTAATCAACCACAAGTTTCTTACAAACAGACTTCCACAGAAACATGCATGAAAACAATAGAAGCAGATTGATTCCTGTGGATGCAGTTGGCAGGTTTACAATCCTCTGATCTCCTTTAGTTCTGTGAACTGCCAATCACACTGTTCTCTGTCAGCCCCTTGCATGATTATTAAAAAGCAAACAATAAAAGGAAAGAATGGATTTCTGTAAACAAAGACACAAACAGCTATAGTTCCATGTTTGACCTCTGATCAATTGTTGTACCTCTTGATTTTTATAGAGTAAAGTGAATATTTTGGACAAAGTAGCATTAAACCTCACCAACCACAAAATTTTATGTTTTTTTTGGTAAGAGATGCATAACTCTTTTGTGAAAGTGCTTCTCAAATGTGACTTGAAATTAATGATAAGTTCTATTTCCAGTTAGCTCTGTCATTGGCTCTCATCTTTTAGGAAAATTATTTTTGTATTCAAATTAAGTTACTTTTACAACATCCTTACAACTTGACTAACAAAGCCATTTATCTTGATGATCCATGTACATATTTTCTAATGCTTTTTGTAACAAATATTCTCATCAAGTTGCTAGCATATCTAGTTAAATGGGTCAAATTGTCCTTCCTTTTCATCCATTTCCTTTTTTGTTGTCACTGTTTTTCTGTTTAATCAATTATTATTTTATATATATATATATATTGCTTTATAGTACTGGCTGGAATAAAAACCTAGCTACATAGCTCAGGAAAGTTTCTTACTTGAGGTACTTCTCTTACTTCAGGCTCTCAAGTACTGGGTTGTATTTCAATACAGGGTCTTGTTATATAGCCCAGACTATCCTTGCATTCAGGATTGGAGAATCCAAGTTGGTAATTGACCTGGAGGCTTTCTCCCTGCTGGCTACCTTTCATAGAAATGCAAGTTGCTCTGCAGGCTGTTGAGAAAGAAAAGTCAATAACATTGTACTCCTTTTGAACATTGAAATGTAGTCATAGAGTGCTCATTCTTTTCCTGGCTGCCCAGACCCAAAATCACATAGAAACTATATTAATTGCAATACTGTTGGGCCAACAGCTTACGAGGATTTCTACCTGGCTCTTACATCTTAAATTAACCCATTTCTATTATTTTCTATTTTACCATGATGCTCGTGGTTTACCAGTACCAGCGTCAGGGCATCTTTCTCCTCTGGCGGCTACATGGCATCTCCCTGACTCTGCTTTCTTTACTCATCTATCTGCTTGGAATTCCTGCCTTCTCTATTCTGCTGAGCCACTGGCAGAAACAGCTTTATTCATTAACCAATAAAGGCAGCACATATACAGGACTTCCCACACCACTGAAAGATGCCATATTGACCTAGTAGGTGAGACATGCCCATTGGTTTCAATACTGTGAATGTGGGAGGGGGTAACTATCTAAGTTAGTTTTCTATTGTTGTGATAAACTACCACAAGTAAAGGTAACTCAGGACAAAAAGGTTTATTTGGCTTACACTTCCACATCACACTCCATCATTAAAGATTTCAGGGCAATAATTCAAGGAAGAAACCTGGAAGCAGGAGCTGATATAGAGTCCATAGAGAAATACTGCTTTCTGTCTTGCTATCTATCACCCAAACGACTGGGCCTTCCCACATCAATCATGACCAAGAAAGTGCCTTAGGTTGGCAAGATGGCTCAGAATTTAAGAGCACTGACTGCTCTTCCAAAGGACAGGTTTCAAGTTCCAGCATCTACATGACATCTCACAAGTAGATCCAATGTCCTCTTCTTGTAGACACCAGACACTCTTACAATTTAAAAAAAATTAAAGAAAATGTCCTACAGGCTTATCTATGGGCAATCTGATGGAGTCATCACCTACATTGAGTTTCCTCTTCCAAAACAACTCCAGCTTGGGTCAGATTGACAAAAAATCCTAATCAGGGCAGTACCAATAACTTTCTGAATGGATATAAGGCCCATTTTACAATTTGGAACCTAGCCAAGGCTCTAGGGGAGAACATACTATTATTTTGATAAAAGTACTGTGAAAAAGACTTCCCTTCAAATATTAATCAGTATACCCGCAAATGAGTGAGGCTCTCAGCCTTCATCAGAGTAACTTTTGTTGTTACTGTTAAAATAAATATTCACAGTAGGTCAAAGTTCAGAGAATAAATGACTATGAAGTTCTCTGCCCTAAATGGCCATGCATATTATGGTCTCATCCAAAACACAGAGGAAATCCTGGAAAATGGGGCAACATGATTGAAAGAGCCTGTTAGCATCATTGGCAAAAAAACGATTATCTCCTGGTCTTGACAGAAATTCTGCGGTCAGGAGCTCACAGCAGCTATAGTTGCCTGTACAAAGATTAAGCCAGTCAACATTCAAACTTGAATGTGGAAAAGGCATATGAACCTCCACTCCTAACTGGGGAGCTATTGATAGTTAATGGCTTCTCAGCTAGAAAAATTCAATTTCCTTAGGAGTATGGTATCTAGTAGGCTGACCATGCTCCAATAAATGACTCTACCTCCATTATCCATATAGGTAACACTAGTTGTATTCAGTAAATAAGAAAAAAAAGAGAACATTAAATTTGGTGGGGCTTATGGGAAGAATAGGAGGATAGTAATGGAGGGGTGACTATTAACAAAATCTATTACATAAATACAGTAAAATTTCAAAGAGTACACAAAAATGGTGTATGTTTTGTGTGAGGGTACAAATGTATTTAGGCATCCATTTATCCATTTATCCATCCACATTTGTATGTCTGTACTGGTAGAAGCATAATTGTCTAAAGGAAATACTTTCAAAAGAAAAGTAGCAATGTGTGTAGCCATCTTTTAATTTAGATATATACTGAATAGCATGTGGGAAAAACTGAAATATATATAATCGTCCATCTTTAAAGGCATTAAAATTGCTCTAAAAGAATGAAAACAGCTGTTGGTAATGATCTGTTGTTCAGAAGTAGAAATAACTGTTACAGTCTTGGTAGTTGCTATAGTCTGAACGTTTGTAAATCACTGAAGTTTAGGTATTAAAATCCTAACCCATAACGTGAAGGTATGAAGAGGAAGGAACTTCCAAAAAGTGGGTAGACCAAAAGGGCAAAACTCTAATGATGGGGATGAGTTCCTTTACTAAAGTCACCAAAAAGAGCTAGATAGATGTGATGACAGTAAAAAGAGGTCACCACAACATAGTAAACATTTCCTAGGTGTTAATCTGATGACACTTTGTTCTTGAATTTACTAGCTCCTAAATCTATAATAAATAAGTTTCTTTTTGTTTATAAGTCATCCAGTTTCTTGTTTGTTATAATAGAAGTCCAAACAGACTAGACAAAAACAATGACAGTATGCTTAAAGAAGTTTGAAGAAATTTTGATGAAAATACTATTTTGACTGTCAGGTAGGACTAAAGAAAAATCATAAAAAGATAAAACAATCAGAGCTAGTAACAAGAGGACCTTTTATTATCTCCTGGACTGACTGGGCAGGGAGAGGTAAATAGTGCCCCATCTGGAGATATGAGCCCTGTGATAAGGTAAGGTATGAGCAGGACTACCTGCTTTGGAACTGTAATCTTTATAAGAGGGAGGCAGTCAGTCGTTGCTGACCTCTCCAGGACATCATAATTAAAATAAATACCCTTTTCTACTCATGTCTTCTAATCTCTTGACAGTGTTACTAATGTTCCAAACCAAACAAAAGACAGAGGAAAAGGAAGCTTGTTGGTTCTGATATAAAGCTCACTTCTTGGTTTAAAAAATTAAACAAGGCTGAGGGGAAGTAGGGGGAACTGCGGTTGTTATATAAAATGAATAAAAATCTTTAAACAAAACAAGGTAAAAATGGAAGAAAATGGGTTAGGCAAAAAGAGTAGAGGCCCATTCACTATTGTATCCATTAGCTATTACTTTTTGCCTCCTGGGAAGAAAGAACAGTCTTTTACCTTCATCCATGCATTCAATCTACATTATTTAATACTTACTATGTATAAAGTAGCCTTAAGGTTTACTTTTTTCAAAGGTCAAAGTTTTGACCAAGATTCTATTCTAACTGGAAAGAAAATCAGGTAACAAAAATAAGTAAATAGTCCAAATAGCTTCAGATAACATCACATTATACTGCAAAGTCAAATGAAAGAGCATGACGGAATGATCATAGAGATACAGCTTAGCTATTCTAGGTAACTCAGCTACAGCCTAACTGAGGTGGTGACAGCTGAACTGAGATCTTAGGGATAAGAAAAATGTTTACACTCACATCTAAAGAGTGATATGTCAAGGCAAAGGGAACAGTGACTTTAAGAGCCATGAATAAGAACAGAGCTTCCATGTTAAAAGACAAAAGGAGATCTTAGTTTCAGATGAGATCTGAGAAGTAGAAATATAAATATAACACAAGAGATTTTCCATTCTCTATTGCTGACATCAAATCACCCCAACATAGCTGAAAAGATAACGTATTACAAGCCAGCCAGTTTTGTGACTAGATATCTGGGCAAGTCCTGATGCAGTAATGTCTTTACATGGTGTCAGCAGCAGACATTTGGCAGTATTTGTTTCGTCCCTGTTCTGAGCTGGATTGTTCTATAAGGTGTTTTTGTCCCTTGCATATAGGTTCATAGAAACTTTTCTACATTGTCTATTTGTAATACTATCTTGGTATTCCTCGGAGCATGGCAGCATCAGGGTTCTCTTAATCCATCTGTGACAACCGGTTTCCACTAGAGCAGAAGCAGAAGTTACAGTTTAACATTATCTGAGTTTCAAAGTCCTAGAATGTTACTTCCAAGGCATCTCATCAGTCAAAGCAATTCACAAGGCCAACTCAATTTCAAGCAGAGGGAAAATAGACTCTAGTTCTTGATTGATACTTGCAGTCTTTGGAGACCAACTACCATAAAATTTTTTGTAGGGCATAGTAATGGGTTTAGATTATAATCCAAATACAGGAGGAAGCTATTGTAAGTTTTAATCAAGGGTGTGATGTAATTGGATTTAGGTTTTACAAAGAATAGTTTGGCTGCTGTGGAAAATGGACATCAGTGCTTCCAGGGAGCAGTCTGAAAGACCAATTAGAAGGTAACTGTAACACAGAGAAAGAAAAAGGTGATGGCTGGCACCAGTATACTCTTGGCAGATACAGTGGCACATAGGCACATGGGGGAAATATGGGAGAGATAGAGATGACAAGAGTACTCGATGGTGGATTTGAAGTGTAGTGAGTCAGAGGAGACTAAGGTTCTGAGATTTTCATCTGTAAAACATAAGGGATCAGGGTGTCATTGAAAGAAATGAGATTTTGTGGAGGCTCAAGTCGAGACAAAATGGTGAAGGATTTCTTTTGCCAACTGTAAAACTGAATTACTTAATCCTGAATTACTTAAAAGACTTCTTCTGGCCCTTCCCCCAAACCCAAATAAGAGCAGTGCTAATAACTGATAGTACTCACTACATTCGAGGCACTGCTACAAGAACTGTTTGCACATTAACTGCTTAAAACTCACACCAACTCTGTGTGAAAGGTCAGGTGAGGAAAAGCAATCTCTAGAAAAATCACATACTTCCCTCTTGGGTACATAATTATTGACAATGGAGCTGGGATTTGAACCCAAGAACCTTGTATCTGAAGTTTGCTGATAGAGCAACACTACAGCACCTTCTTACCAAAGGTATGTCCTACAAGGGTGAGGTACTTAAACAAAAAGTTAAGTATTGGAAATCCTCATGTATAAGAAAAATAAGAGTTTAAAATCAAGCTGAGGACTATGACCCATAGCTTAAAATAATGTTTTTAGGATATACTTTGGGGCCTGATTTCCTTAGGTATCAAATGTAGGAGTTTTTTTTCAGATAGCATTGTGTTTACTTTGCTGATGATATTTCCTAGAAAAGTATTTCAGGGTTCTGGTAAATATGTTTCAAAGATACTGCTTCTTTCATTTCATAGTTTTTTAATATGCAACTTTATTGAGATATGATTTGTAAATGATAAATCCACCTAGATAGTGTAGATGACATGGGAATAAATGTCCTTTGTGTTATTTTCTTTGTAGTTAAAAAGAAAATAGAAAATCTACAGCTAGGGTAAAAATATTTACAAGCATATAGTTAATAGGGGACCTGGATTCAGAATGCATAAAGAAATCTTCCACTTCAACAATGAAAACAAAAATATCCCAACTGAATGAAAATGACCAAATAATTTGAATAGACAATTTCTCAGAGAAGATACTTTTTTCTCTTACTTTTATTTTACCATGAGATAGAGTTGGAATTTATTTTTGATCAATGTACAAATAAGACCTTTATTTGTATGTAGATATACAATTGCCAGAAAAACTTTTTATTGATAACATTCTTTTTTACTCATTGGATTTTGCCACATAATTGTGAAAAGTTAAATAACCATAAATACTTGGATTGATTTGGGGGAGTTTAATTCTGTTCCATTAATCTGTTTTCCATCTTTTAAAATTGCATATAATTTTATTATATCTATTATTTATTCATTTGTTTGTTTACTGATGTAGGTGTACCATAACACATGTGGTGGGCAGAGAACAACCTGTGGGAATTGGTTCTTTTCTTTCATCCTATAGGGTGTGGGGACTGATCTTAGGTTGTCATTCTTAGCACAATAAGCCATTGCATCAGCTCATGTTTTCCTCCTGTTGGTTTGCCTTGTCCAACCTCTATATGAGGGCTTTCGATTTGCCTTATTGTGTCTTGTTTTGTCCTATTTAGTCATCATTTGGAGGTCTGCTCCTTTCTGAAGGGAAAAGGAGAGGGAGTGGATCTGTGTGGAGGGGATCTAGGAAGAGGAGAGGGTGTTTAAATTGTGGTAGGGGTGTATTACATAAGAGAAGAATCTAGTTACAGAAAAAAGAAAAAATAAAAGATTAAGTTATTTGTAATGTATGTGTTACATTTTCTCTTCCAGTAAGAATATATTTTTCTTTTCTTGCCTAATTGTGACATATACACACACAAACACACACACATATATATGTATACCCATACACACACACACACACACACACACACACACACACACACACATACTGTTCTGCTTCTAAGTTGGCTTCTTTGTTTACTTCTTTTTGTCACCTTCAAGTTATCTGGAAAAAGGAAAGTCAGTTGAGAAAATGCTTCTGCCAGATAGCCTTTAAGTGAATCTGTATGGCATTTTCTTGATTAATGGTTGATATTTGAACACTCAGACTACTGTGGATGATGCTGCCTCAGGGTAGGTGGTCCTGGGTTGTATAAGAAAGTAGGTTAAAAAAGCCAGGTGGAGCAACCCAGTAAGCATCATACCTTTGTATCCTATGTTATAACTTCCAAGAGGGAAAGAAAAAAAGAATTCCCATTGTTTACTAACATAGTTGTCATTATTACACAGAATACTGTACCGCATATATCTATTTCCATGTAAATAAAATTATTGTATTGCCACCTATATAAAAATGTAAGAGTTCAATTGTTTTAAATACTTAATAATGATAATAAACCACAGTGTTATTGGCCAAAGTATTAATTTTAATTTCATCATTATTTCAGAATATATTCTTACCATTAGAAACTATATCATTAAACAATATACCATACTACCCTGGTGACAACCTCTGATATCTTCTGTTTATTATATTTCTTAACTAATTTATTATATCTGCATGAAGAGGTCACATTGTGTGACTGACTTTTGCTTTCTGTTTGTATAAGTACACTCTAAGAAGCTCGTATAATCACAAAATCACCTAGAAGTGTATCTAAGAATGTGTCTCCATCATTAACTAAAGCATGCCTATGTATATGTGTCTGTGTATGTCCTATGTATGTATGTTTTAGGCTTGATAATTATGGAGAAACATTTGTTATCCAGTCATTACTTTCTTACTTTAGCTATTTGATGCTTATTTATTTCTTCAAAAACATAAAAGATTTAATACAGGCTCCAAGTCTTTGCTTACTAATTCTATATGCTTGTATGAAAATGAATGACCTCAGAAATTTATTTTTAAATTTGTATAATGGGATGAATTCCAAGAGAATAAGCATTTTTAAAAATGAACTTAAATTGTTTTCACTATGATGGGGAGCTTGGTGACTTTTTTGTTGACATAAAATTTATTAGCTAAGATATATGTACATCTTTTTCCCCAACACCATGAACTCTTTAGAATATGGTTATCATTAGTAATTAAAAAAATTCATGTAAAATTTAAAGATATAATTCTAATATTTAAGTAGTTCATTATAGCAGAGATGGAGAAATTACAAATAGTATAGTCAGCTCTTCCTTCTTTCCTTCCTTCCCTCCNCCTTCATTCCTTCCTTCCTTCTCTCTTGAGACAGTATCTTACTATGTTGTCTTGACTGGTTGACCTGGAACTCACTATATAGAAAAGGCTGTCCTCAAACTCACAAAGTTTCATGTGTTTTTTGCCTGCTAAGTACTAGGACTAAATTGATGCGCCAAGGTTAGGTAGAACTATTATAAGGAAATGATGAAAGCATTGACTCTTTTTATAAAAATGAAAACTCTCTCCTCTAAGGAGACTTCTTCAACTCAATACACACACACACACACACACACACACACACACACGTCACCTAGGTGGCCTACACAAACAGAGATTACCTGTTAGATTCAGGGCCATATTTCAGAATGAGGTTTTATTCTATCACAAATGCTTAGAACTTCTTGATATTCTCACATGTCAATGACATGTATAGAGCTTGTATAGAAATTTCAAATTGTGTGATTTTGTTAACAAAGGGTTTAATTCTAATTTATAAGTGAGCATAAGTTTTAAAAATTAAAAATAGAATTTAAATGAGCCTTAAGTACTTTCTAAGACTAAATTTTTAGAGGTAAAATTGTTGAATTAATGTGTTAGAGAGGTTTGACACATCAATTTTGTTTTTAGAAATTTATTTTACACCAGCAATCAAAGATATGTACAAAGGTTCATGCAGAATAATTTTCAGCTCATATTAATTTATGATAAAGAAATATTGGCAAATGCCCTATAGCCAAAGACTGATTATGTAAATTAAGGAATATTAATGTCATTGAACCACACTACACATTTATAGTTATGCTGTAGAAGTCTATTTATTAACATAGGAATGTTCGTATTATTGAATTTAAGAAAGTTGATGTAAATATTAATAATGCAATCAAAATTTTGTGAATAAATGAATCTGTGCATACAACACCACATTTTATAATAGTTAAATGAAAATTGTAGCTATATACTCANATACAAAATTTGATAAAATTGTAGTGGATTGTCTCAAGTTTTGGGTAGTAGTATTATATATAATTGTCATTTTATTTTGTGTTTGTGTTTTACTGTATTATAACTTTTTATGTTTATGCTTTTTACCCATATACTCATTGTTTTTTCTTTTGCTTGGGATTGAATTCAGAGCTTCACGACTAAAGCTAAATACTCTCCCACTGAGGTACATCAGCGGACTCTCTAATCTTTATTTCACTTTTATCATAAAAGAAATATCTCTTTTATTATGAACTAAAAGTGTATGAAGCAAAAAGGAAATATTTGCCCTTTGAGAGTTACTGTGACTTATATCCAAACGAATGCATAGATCTGACATCCTACTGTACCTATCAGCACACAGTTATTTCAGTTTGAAGATTTTAAATGTAACCTTTAACTTTTTATACACTAATGGTGTTCTTGAAAATCTTTCCAGGACACTTGTTTGGAATCAATGAAGGAACTAATATTATGAATCATTCAATTTTATTAGTATCTATGCCATGAAGTCCTTTTCTCTTAAAGCCAGTCACTACCCACTTGTCAATATTCTTGAGAAATAGCAGTTTTGTTTTTCTTATATGAGAACTTATGTGTAAGTGAAGAACTTCAGACCTTCAACATGTAGTATATATCGCAACACAGATTTCAGTGCTTTTCTTGTTAGTAGAATGAACAGCCATGCCACTAAGTACCTTAAGTTCCATGAAATATTGTCATTAATCAACTGTCTCATTTGTGGACAGGAGATATTTATTTCTCTAGACTGAGTCCAAATTTTAAGAAAAAAGTCATGAATGCATATAAATGAGTTTTAGTGTCCAACAAATGAGTAAAAGTCTATAAATTCATTAGAAAGGTCAACATCTACCAGTAACTCCACCCATCAATTGTTTTTTCTGTATACAGTGTGAAGAAAGTTGGGGATAAAAGTGCATTGTGAATTATTATGTATATTAATCATATACATAAGAAACTAAAAGAAACACAAGCCTACTAAAATAAGAGGTTACTACTTCCATACAATTTTTATCCCTATCCTATATTCGAAAGAAATTCAAGGCATTGTTCTAATATAAATCTATACTTGTTCTGAATATGTATGTATGTGCTATTCATGTATTTATCACAATTCTAAAAGTACATAATTTAAATAGTTTAAAAGCTTTTTGAGGGCTGTTAGAAGTTGTTCTGAGATTGCAGAGATGGCTTGGTTTTTAAGAGGGTTTCTTGTTTCTGAAGAGGACTGAACTTTGATTGTAAGCACCCACCTTGTTTGGCTTACAACCACCTATAGCCACAGCTCTAGGGTGTCTGATGCCTTATTTGACTTCTGTGAGCACCTGCATGCATGTGTGCTTATTGACATGTGTACAGATACATTCACATGATTAAATAAAAAAATCATTTAAGAAAGAGTTTGTCTTTGCCTCTATTCTGTGTTTCAAGATACATAGAAATAGTCACTCTCATTTAAAATTATTGTGAATTTGAGGAAATACCTCTCTTTGAAGTTGAGATGATAACCCTAGCTAAGACTCCTAGCAACAAGTGGAGAGATTGCCTATACTGGCCTTCCCCTCAAATCAGATTGGTAACTTCTACTCTAGTACTCTAAGTTGACAAGTATTTCATGTGAGGATGCTTAAGTCACTGAACCATTATTCTAGCTGTGGTGCTATTGCTGGGTTCTGATCCATCGTGCGAAGTATGTTCTTATCTCCATAAAACTTCTCTAGTCATCTAAAAATTTATTTTGATTGTTCAGTGAAGATTAGCTTTTATATTCTTTGCTAGGTATAAATATAACAGGCCATTTGAACCTGTAAATTTCGTCGAATTAGTTCTTTGGTTAGTGCACAATTGCAGTGAGGCTACATTTTTTTTTGCGACTTTTGGTACTAATGTTTTCTGTCTCTTGAATTGAATTTTCTATTTAAAGTATTTCTTTTCATCTATATTTTTCTCCTTTTCTTTTTTGACTTAATTTTCCTTCTTTTGAAATCTGTCTCAATTTAAATTTTTTAGCTCTTATTATTTAAGTATTTCATATACTTTAAACTTTCAAGGGTTCTTTATTCTTCTTTAAATGTTTCATATTTGTTTATTTAATTATTTTAGCAAAGCATTTTGTTTTGTGCGTTCACAACCCCTCTTATTTTTATAGAACTGGGTTGGTAAAAATGTATAAAATTTAGTATCTCTACCTGGTTATGTCTATTTGTTTTGATACTCATCTTTTATGTTGGAGACACTTGTCAGTTGTTTTGTTATCCTTGACTGTCACTTCATAGTTAATCCTCTAAAGAGCATATTAGAAGCTCTGTGTGCTGGATGAATTTTGTTGACCATCGCTTCATAGAAATGTAATCTGGGTAAATTCTTCCCTTGAGGGGAACACTTGAATTTTCTAATCACCTTTAAGGAATAAGCCTGGATACCAGCACATTGAAATCTTAGTAGTAAAAGAATTTTGAGGTTTAATATTCAACATATGAACTTTCTTATAATACCCCCTTTAATACAGTAGCTCCATCTGTGGTTATTCTTAGTATCTCCTATTCTAGAGATCCTTACTACTGTCTTCTCTAGACAATTAACTTCCATTATTTTCCCACTGACATGGAAAGGGCATTTTGCCATTTAAATACAGTAAACAAGGGTTTGGATTCTAACTCCAGTTAAATTAATTTTCCAGCTTTTAACCTCTCACTCATCTTCCAGGGATGCCTAAAAGTACTCCCACTGTGGAAAATTGGTGGCTTCTTACCATCTGTAATTTCTAGGCTCAGATCAGTGGTTTTTGACCTTCCTAATGCTTTGACCCTTTAACATAGTTCCTCATGTTTTAGTGACGTCCCAGATCATAAAAGTATTTTTGTCGATACTTCATAACTGTAAATTTTCTACTGCTATGAATCATAATAAAAATATCTGATATGCAGGATATCTGATATGTGACCTCTGTGAAAGTGTCATTCATAATGGAGTCATGACCCACAGATTGAGAACCAGTGGTTTAGCCATGACAAGTCAGTTTCTAATCATCTACCTGTTGTTCAGGTTGCAGCATTTTGTTTTCTGTTATATCAATTTTGTATTCTTTCTATCTTATTATGTCTCCCTTTTAACTTTAATTTTTCTGCAATCATTTTTGGTGTGGGAGGTCCTTCTGAATATGTGCTGCTTTTATTGGTTAATGAATAAAGAAGCTGTTTTGGGCCAGCACAGGAGAGAATAGAGCTAACATGGAAAACTAAACTGAATGCTGGGAGAACAAAGGCGGAGTCAGAGAGATGCCATATAGCTGCCAGAGGGAAAGATGTGAGCTGTTAGTTGGAACCTTGCCAGTAGGCCACAGACCGCAAGGTAAAATATAAAATAAAGGAAATGGGCTAATTCTAGATGTAAGAGCTAGCAAGAAATATGCTTAATCTATTGGACAAACAGTATTGAAATTAATATAATTTCTATGTGGTTACTTCAGGAGTCTGGGCAGCCAGGAAACAAACAAGCAGCTTCCTACCACATATTTTGATGGACTTTTGCAAATGTGGTAAGACACTGAAGCCCTGTTTTCAATCAATAAGTTGAAAGACATTTCATCCCTTTAAAACAGGCCTGAGATATTTGGTCAAAAGTATGTCCTATGGATTTCTGCTGCTTTCTGTGTAGAAGCATCAAGTTTCTCATTTTCATTAGCTTGCCGTTTGTCTCAGTTTATATATTTCTTCCTCCGAGAACTCTTCCAGATATATTTATCTCAGGAAAAAAACCTAGTTCTCCAGATTTTTCTATAATTCCTAAACTGTTTTTTCCCCCCAGAGAAAACCACAACCTGTAGTTACTTAAATAATATGAAGAAAATTTGAGCCAAATCCATACTAGAAGGCTCATTCCTTGAAGGATGGAGGAACAATTTATCTTGTGTATATTGTAATTTAAGTAGTAGTAGATACAAATTGTGCACTAAATAAATATGTCCTGAGATAAATAAAATCTAGAACTATCACCCCAAAGTAATACTAAAATACTCCTTTCATTTTTAACTGTAGATCGAAACATAAAATGGCAAAAAGCAATCTAAATAAAGACTGGAGAGATGGCTCAGTAGTTATGAGCATTTACTGCTCTTGCAGAGGATCAGGGTGTGGTTCCTGGTACCCACATGGCAGCTCACAACCACCTGAAACTCAATTACATGCGATCTAGTGCCTTCTTCTTGCTTCTGCAGACATTATACACATGTGGTGCACATACATACATGCAGGCAAAACACACAAAGCTAAAATAGAAATAAATATTTCTAAAAAAAAAGAATAAAAAATAACATACAGTTCACAGGTATAGATGACTATTTACTAATTCATAATTATAATCTTGTATTTTTTCCTGCATACTTCCCATAAGCATTACTATATATTTTAAACTATGAGTTAAGAAACCAGAGAAATCCATAACCAATAAGATTCATGTTTATCTTTTGCAACAAAAGTTCATAAAAGCCTCAAAGTTTTCTGCCCTTCTGAAGTCCTGCATTAGCAAGATATTTTAAAAATTGAATCTGGCCTATGAAGGGAAAACATTTTTGGATCTAAAAAATGTTTGAATTGGGGCAGTATTAGAAAAGAAACCAATTTATTGAGTGGCACAGCTGTTCACTGTATGATCATTATGATCCTTGTTATTTGGGTGCTGGTTGGTATTTATATCTAATTAGCTCTCTTACACACCATCAAGCAATCCACACTTAGGGAATAGAGCAAAATTAAAATATATAGAGTTTCAAGCTGCCAAAAACATGTAACAGAATGAATTCAGGTTTAATTCACTACAGACCAGTTATTAAGAAGCTACTGAAATTAGTTAGTTTGCATTTTTACTTGTATGCATGTGGGTTTTTTTATAGCAGATGAAAAGGGATCAGAAACATACTTCTTCAGAAAATTTCTCCCTTAAATGTTTGACACTTTTTCTCATTACTTACTGACCTTGGAGAGTTGGACTGCTGTCAAAATGGGATCTTGCAATCCATTGCCTTATTGATACCTATTTATTGGTATACATATAACATTTTATAATACATTAATAAAAATGTCAGTTCTTGCTATTTTTTATTAGCAATTTATATGTTTCATAGCTAAAGTCATGTTTCTACTATATTGCCACACATAAACTATCTTATGGGTAGATTAGTGTTTATGAAAGCACAAGTGGTCACAACCAAATTTGAAGTACATTATTTGTATTTTATAAATAGCAACAAACAAGATTATCATATAATGATTAGGCAAAACAGTATAATGGCTCTTCTGAAGTTATATTCTATTTTTATTACATTTCTCATGACAACCTTTAGATTTAGAGAGGAATTACAAATACGGTACAGAGATCTTATTGACTGAATGTGTTTTCCCTAACTTTATATGTTGAAGTCCTGGCACTTAATGTGGTTTCATTTGGAGATAGAAACTCAAAGTAAGAAATGAAGCACAAAAAGTTTAAAAAATGGAAACCTAATCTGATAGGATTAGTGTCCATGAGCAATCTCATACTCTTGTGTCATTTTGCATTTTATCTTTCCATATGTGCACTTACTAAGACAGGACAATACAAAAAAGACATAGGAAGAAGGTGACCATTCACAAGCCAGAAGAACTTCCAGTTGAGCTCAGTCTTCTAGGAAAAAAAAGAGTAAGAAAATAAATTTCTGTTATTTAAGGTGCCTAGAATAAGATATTTTGTCATGATGACACAAATAAAGTCCCCATATTTCTCTCAAATTTTATGAATGGTATAATGAGTCTTCCTCTGTCCTGCCATCCAGCTTCCAAATAATGATACAGAAACTTTGTATTAATAATGAAAGCTCAGCCTATAGTTTAGGCTTATCCAAAGCTAGTGTTTATAACATAAATTAACCGATAGTTTTATTAATCTATGATTTACCATGTGACTTTTATCTCTTTCTCATTCTGTGTATCTGACTTGTTTTGTTTCTGGCTGGCTTTTCTGCCTCTCTACTTCTCAGAGACTTCTTTGTGCCTGTAAGACCCATCTATACCTCCTGTCTAGCTATTGGCTATTTGGCTCTTTATTAAACCAATCAGAAAGTGCTTTGGCAAAGATATATCTTCACAGTGTACAAAAAGATTATTTTACAACATTTCCCCTCTTTTGTCTAAATAAAAAGGAAATGGTTGTAACTATACATAGTAAAACTATATATAATAGGAATTATTATTAGTTAAGAATTGCATTTACAATGTCCAGTTTATTTGCATTTGGCAAATTCACACAAAATACTCCATTATCAATCCTATCTTGGTAAGTCCTAAGTTTTGTACCTAATTTAATTTCTATCCTACCTTGTAATACTAAGCCAAAACCATATTTTTAGACCTCTAAACATTTTCTTAAACAATTTAAGCTTTTGTTTCTCAACCTTATACACTTATATCACTTTTGTGAGTTTCTTTTCTGAATTTGGTAACAAGGTGAACTATAGCTATCTAGCCTGCAAATTATCAGAGACCAAAGAAAGATATAATACTGCTTGAGTAAACAGGAAGTGCAGAGTAAACAATTTCCAAAACAATTGATAAGATAGAGACACTTGATTGCCTTGACAGTCACCCAAGTTTCCTATTTAACATTGGGGGTATCCATATTTGGCCTACAGGCCTATAATATCTGACAGACTTTCATGTGAAGAAGGAATTTTTGATCAGTTTCAGGAGGTCCCATTGTAGGTCCTTGGGCAGCAGAGGAGAGGGTGCCTGAACTGGCCTTCTCCCATAGCGACACTGATGAATATTTTGCATATCATCATAGAAACTTCATCTGGCGATGGATGGAGATAGAGACAGAGACGCACATTGGAGCACTGGACTGAGCTCCCAAGGCCCGGATGAAGAGCATAAGGAGGGAGAACATGAGCAAGAAAGTCAGGACCTTGAGGGTTACGTCCATCCATGGAGACAGTGTGACTGATCTAATGGGAGCTCACCAAGGCCAGTTGGACTGGGACTGAAGGAGCATGTGATCAAAC
>LOEQ01009744.1:31943-44215 GCA_001685075.1 Bramus lutescens
GCAGGGATTAAAGGTGTGTGCCACTACTGCCTGGACTGTGTGGCTGTTTTGCATTCTGATCTTTAAACAAGCTTTATTTATTAAAATACAAATGAAATATCACTACACTGTGAATGGCTGTGTGGTGGGGTGGCTGGTCTCTGGTATTCTCCTCTCCTTTTCTCACTCCTTGCTCTTCCCTCTCCTAGATTTCTCCTTCTATTTTTTTCTCTGCCTAGAAGCCCCAGCTATCTTTTTTCCTGCCTAGCTATTGACCATTCAGCTCTATTAGACCAATCAGGTGTTTTATGCAGGCAAAGTGACACATTTTTGCAACATTAGACAAACATTTTACTGCATAAACAAATGCAACAAATCCTAAACTAACATTTCACAACAAAGCCATGACAGTTGTGTTTAACTACTATGAAGTTCCTTGTTTTGGTACTCTTCTGTTTGGAAACTATTTTGCTTTCTTATAAGTTTGTAAAAATTATGTGCTTTGCCCAATTCTGTCACCCATTATGTATGTACCATTGAACTGATACCCAGAGCACAAATTCAATCATACTTCTTTAACTGTAACTGGGAGAAATACTGACCATTTAAACTTGAAGATGGTTAGGAGCCACTTGTTAGCCACATGTGAGTGTTCATGGTCTGTATATGTAGAACTTTGAAACTACTGATTCTGTAGAGGGGCAATGAAATTCTTGAAGAATGTGTGTTATTTAAGTGTGCAGGACCATGCTAAGAACCCAAGTGCTTCAGTCCCTTAGGAGTGGCTCAGATCGATGCCAAAACTTTCTTCTGTTCCAATGCAAATTTTGACAGTGTATATAGAAAATGCTGACCATACATTTCAGTCACAAGATGTTACATCCTAAAGACTGCTGCTCCCCTACAGAGACTGCTCCTTCAGAGATTAGCTAAACCTGCCTTCTTCTTCAGCTACACATAATAACCTGGCCCTATTATTTTTCTGTATGTAATAACCCTGTACTCTCCTTGTTCATATGTATGGCGTAACCCTGCCTCCTGGTTCAGTTGTATGAAATAACGCTACCTCCCTGTCCAACTGCTTATAAGAAATGTGCTGCTGAGTTTTTGATGTGCTATGGATTTTCCATCCATGAGCCCATCCCACCCAATCACAGCCTGTCTTTACATGTGTCTTGGTCTCTGTCCTTTCATCATTCTTACATCATCCACTGTTAGGGTTCCAAGATCCAAGCCATGCAGCATTCAGCCAGTTCCATTATTAGAAATTTGCTCTTTGTCTGGAGTTTTCCTGAAAGTTTTCTTCTTTTACCTGGTTAACCTCATAATAGCCATGTAAAATGTGCTGTCTTTTCTTGATATCACCTTAGGTGAACACTGTTTTGATCTTTTTCTTAATCCATAGAGCTCAATGTGAATATTGGTAGCTCATTGTTCCCCAATACTACTTTTAGACTTTTTTGCCAAAACTTCCTAAAATCCTGGATACTATTATGAGTATGTAATTATCATCACTTGCCTGTTTTTTTCTTTCAATGACCTTAACCTGGAAATTTGAATATATACAACTTCTTAATTTTGTTTTCTCAAATTTCTCACTCTTCACCATCACCTTCCCCCACCTTGTCTATTTTTTCCTCAATATTCTGGTTCTTTATTACTTCCCTGTGTCTCATACTTCATCAAGAAAGAAGTCATTAGATGTGACTTACTGCACCAGTATCAAATAAGAAAAGAATAAATTTCTGCTGTCCACTTCTCACCATTGAAATTTCCTTTCTATTATAATAGATGAAGCAGAGTAAATCCCAATTAGTATGTGACCTTCATGGCTGGAGGGAGTTCAATCATTGGAAAGGTTTGACAAGCAAGTGTGAGGACCTGAGTTCAAATCCCTGAACTCACACAAAAGCTGTTTGCAGTACTGTGAGCATCTGTAATTCCAGTACTGCTATATGAAGATGGAAAGCAAAGACAGGAGAATCCCAAGAAGCTTTTGGGTCAATGAGCTTGGAATAAAGTGTAGAAAAGCAACAAGAGACTTTATCTCAGCACAAGCTTAGAGTTGGTGTTTAATATCTGAGATTGCCTTCTGTCTTTCAACTGGATTATATGGCACATGCATATGCCCCCACACACAAAGAACAACAACAATAATGTCAACAAACCCAAATGACCTAGAACCAATAGTTTTTTTCTTTTGTTTTTGTTTTTTCAAGGTAGGAGTTCTCTATGTAACAGCTCTAGCTATCCTGGAACTCAAACTCAGAGATGGTCTCAAACTCAGAGATCTGCCTGCCTCTGTGTCCCCCAGTGCTGGAATTAAAGTGTGTGCACCACCACTGCCTGGTGAAACAATAGTATTTTGTGACCATGGGATCGATCTAATTCAGTGAGTAATCAATTACAATAGAGGAGACAAAGGCAATAAATACGAATAGTAGCAAATTAGTCCATAGGTTACAGTTGTTAAAAAGAGCAGATAAAAATCCAAACAACTTTCTGAAGGATAAATATGTATCATGAAGTACAAAATTTTTGTTTTTCCTGAAATCAAGATGTGATAAATGTGATAGAATGATTAGTCTCACTTGAATTCTGTGAATAACAGATGTATGTGAAGACCCACATACTCATGCCTAGAAGAATTCAAATACCCCTGTGGTGGTAGAGAAGTAAAAATTCTTTGGGTAAAATGTCAATGTTTTTACAATGGCTCCTACTCCAAACTAAAATAAGCTTGTTCAAAAAACCCACAGGACATTCAGTGATGACTAACATAGAAAAAAATAGCATGCCAATAGTACAAGGTCACAAGAATAAAAGAATATGAAATAACCACATTTATAAATAGATGAATATTTATCAGAATATACTACAATAAGATTAATCTCATGTATAAAACTTTATTGCAAGTCAAGAAATGATGAAAGAACACGGAGAATGAAGAAAGAACATAAATCACTAAGTAAATAAGAGTATGAAACAAAGAAAACATATATCTATATAGAAAAATAAGTGATATAATCACAAAAACAAGATACTATGGAAAATTAGATATGATAACAGAAATAACAGAATGCAGACCTTCTTACATGGGCATATATTCTTAGTTATATTATATGTTCTAGTGATAAAACACCACAAAAAGGCAACTTAAGGGAGAAAATGTTTCTTTTGGATCACAGTTCAAGGGTAAATTCCACCATGGTGTGGAATTCCTGGTGGCAGGAGAGTGAGGAGACAGCTGGTCACATGCCATCCAAAGTCAAGAAGCAGAGAATGATGATTGCTTTTACTCAGCTAACATTTTGCTTTTTATACAAATCCTATTTGAGGGAATGATTATCATACAATTCATATATATGTGTTGTAGGAGAAGGGCCTGCTTGTTTGTCCTGGCCACCCGGCTAGCTCAGCCCGCTTTATTGGTGTGTCTTTAACATAAGTAATTTTGTGACGAACCGGGTATAGCTATAACTTCTTATTAGCTAACTCTTATATTAATTTAACCCATTTCTATTAATTTGTGTATCTCCATGTGACAGTAGCTTACTGGGTAAAATTCCCAGCGTCTGTCTCTGGCAGCTCCATGGCATCTCTCTGACTCTGCCTCCCCCCACAGCATTCCACTTAATTTTCCCCACCTACCTACGTTATGCCATATCAACAGGCCCAAAGCAGTTTCTTTATTAACCAATGAAAACAACACATAGACAGAAGGACCTCCTATACCAATGTATCATATCTTTTGGATTTTCAGAATGATATGAACACTCAGTACAGATCTTATAAATCTCTTGGAATTTCCTAGAGGATAGTGGCATTCATCCTGTGAATGAAGTGATTCTTCGAGGCCTTCTGGACAGCCTTGAAATACAAATGTGATTGCCAGTGAAACTAAGCATGTAATTACAAGATTGGAATTCTCAGTCTTACTCCTCCTATCCCATAGACATCATGGAGAACAAAGGAGTTGAAGTTGAGTTATCACCAATGACCAGTGATGTAAGCAATCATATCTACATAATGAATCCTTTATTAAATTAATCAATAAAATGAGAGCAACAACAGAGAGCTTCGGCCTAGTTAAAGATGTAATGATAAATGATTAAGGAATATTGAAAAGTGATAGAAACTTCTATCTTCCTTTATATCTCAAGGTAAGTGTGTTAGGTTGTTCCATCTGGCCATTCATATTTACTTTTGTAGTATTCTTTACAATAAATAAGTACATGTACAAAAAGTTTTTCAAGACACAGTAGCTAGCTTATAGAAGGTAAGAGGATCTTGGAAATTCATGAGTTACAGTTGGTCATTTATAAGAGGACCTGTCTACCTGCTAACATAAATTGGCATCCAAAGGAAAACAAAGAACTATGGGACTAAGCTCTCATCCCATGGGACTTTATGATACTTCTGGGTAAGAACTGTCATATTGGGTTGAGTTGTCAGATCCTGTCTTGGTATGCCAGAACTGATCATTTGTGTGGAGAAAACTCCACTTGATTCAGACATATGTTGTAGTCTACTAAATATGAGACAGTGGTAAAATTTTTTCCCAGAGAGAGATTGAAACATTGAAGCAATAAATGAAAGAAAATGAGGATGATGAATATAATCAATGAATAATTTAAGATAAACAGGAATGAAACTGCTGTATCTAAAAGTCATATGAAGAAGAGTAAATGTATTTGTAATTAGAGGGCCCAGGGAAGAAAAGTAAAGCCAGAAAAAATAATCAAGTGTATAGGAAATTTTAATGAGAAGTAAGAATGAAAGAAATATCCTTACAGAAAGACTTATTTAAAGGATACTATGCCTGTAAGAGAAAATTGAACGAGTACCATTGATGCTAGTGAATGTCCTAGTAAAGTTACATGTTGTTAAAATGGAGAAAAGGATCATTTGAGCAACCAGAAAGAAAAGAAAGATCAGGTCATGTGTAAAAAGAAAAGAGTTAATCTTGCTTTAGATTTCCCCACTTCAAAATTCTTTAACAAAGGACATTGAAGCAGCAGTTACATGCTATTCATGGTGGGAAAGGGAGCTAATGATTTCTATCTCATCAAACTGTCTTTCAAGAGTGAAGACTACAGGTATATGTTTTTTTTTTAATTAGAGGGATTTCAAAGGCAATTATTTTTGTGAGGATATTTGGGGAACTTACATGGTGATCAATTTCAGCCAAAAAAAATGACAAAGAAAATGAAAGCAAAAGATTGGCAATGAATGCAGAGTACATTTCACTGTAAAATTGAGATGAAGCAAGAGTAGAATGTTGTGACACAACAGAATTTACATGTCATATTCTTTAAAATTATATGATCATGCAATTAATTCCAAGAGGTAGGAGTATAGAGTATAGCAAAGGATGTGAAAGTAAATGAAATGATCTAATTAATCCACCTGTAGTTGATGGAAATTAAAAGAAATCATCAAAATATGCTATCACTATAATAGTTGAGGGAGTTAATCTCTACATGCTTGATCATACCAAAGAAATACTAGGAAATAATATATTGTCAGTTCAATTTTATTTCAAAATGAACACAAATACATTTTTACTCTTTGGGATGGTACATAGATGTGCATCAGTAATTGAAAGAAACATCGATTTAAGATTATGTCACAAAATAAAATTCCAATTTGTTTTGTGAAAAAGACAGTTGAATCAGAATGATTTGCAAGGATAGTAAAGATAGGTAGCTAGAAAGTACATATAAAAATAGGTACCTGGCAAATGTTAACAAGAAAAAAGGGTTGCCTTCTTCACATAATGCACTACAGAATTGATGCTGCAAACATTTAAAATGAAAGAAAAGTATACTCTTTTATAGGACACATGAACTGATTATATATCTAGAGCAACTAGTAACATAGTAATAGTATTCAATATCAAGTATTAAGGGAAATAGAAGATGTAGAAAAAACAAAATAGTGGAATGATTACTATATACTTTCAATTATTATGGAATAAAATTACAGAAATATATGAATATACATATGTAAGAAAATTAACATAATATAAAAACAGAATGATTAGTGTTTCACTAGATCAAATAGTATTCAATAATTTAAACATAATACAAAAATAATTCCTGTTATAGTAAATCTAGACTTTTAAAGCATCATTTTAAATCATAAAGTTTTCTGCAGATAAATTACAAACAAATCTCTATAAATCTTACTACACAGCAGAAAAAGTAAAATTAAGATATATATTTATTTGAAACAAGTACAAGGAGAGCCTATATGCCAGCAACTGAGGGATAACAGCTAAAATAATGGTGAAAAATTCAAGCCCCTAAATGTGTTAGTCAATAACTAAGCAAGTAAATCCGTACTCCATCATAAAGTTAGGGATGGAGCAAGGTAATTAAAGCAAGTTTTACTTCAGGAATTAATTAATATAAATTGAACTAAATATTTAAAATATTGGAATTAATAAATTTAAATATATTTATCTGCAGTTAATTATAAATAAATGTCAAGGACTGTGCACATGGCAGATCAGTGAATATGTACAAATACATCTTGATAGGGTCCTAAGGTCTCATAACTGAGTGACATTTTGTCTACACAGGAGGAAATAAAGGTTAAAGAACCATTGACAACAACTACATATGTATTGAAGGTATATATAATAATATAGACGGAGTCCCTCAAAAATCCTGGAAAATTTATCAGAACTATAAATAGAAGAAAATAACTGTCCAATCATTCATTAACTGACAACTAAATTAACTAAAATGATTTCTGTTCAAATATAATTAATATCTATATAATTTATATAAAAATATACTAAAGAGCTCAGTTTATGTCTTACTTTTCTTTTGTTATGATGATATGCCATAAACAAGGAAGCTCATAAAAGAGTTTATTGTGCTCTTCCAGTTCATAGAGTGAGTTCATGATTATCATGAAAGGGAACACGGCAATAGGCATTCATGGTCTTGGAGTAATAACTGAGAGCTTGTAGCTGATCCACAAGCAAGAGAGAGAGAGAACTATAAATGGTGTAGACTTTTGAAACCTCAATGCAGTCTCCAGTGACACACCTCCTTCGACAAGGCCACACCCCCTAACCCATCTCAAAACAATTCCACTAAGGTTGTTGTCTTAGTCGGGCTTTTATTGCCATGAAGAAACACCATGAGCATAGCAATTCTTTAAAGGAAATCTTTTAGTTGTGGTTGTCTTACAGGTTAGAGCATTAGTTCATTGTTGTCATGGTGGAAAGCATTGGCAGTATGCCTGCAGACATGGTGCTGGAGAATTAGCTTAGAGTTCTACACCCAGATCTTTGGGCAGCAGGAAGTGAGAGGAACTCTGGCCCTGGCTTGAGCATCTGACTCCTCAAAGTCCACCCCCATAATGACATAATTCCTCCAATGAGGCTGTACCTACTCCAACAGTGCCATTCCTCTTAATAGTGACAATCTCTATGAGCCTATGGCAGACTATTTTCATTCAAATCACCACACAGGTCCAACTAGAGACCAAATAATAAAATATATCATTCTACAAAAACTTCTCATTCAAACTACCATATTTAGCGAAAACTTTAGCTGCCAAGGACACATGACCCAAGTTTGATCTTCCAGACTCATATGGTGAAAGGAAAGAACTGAGTCCTATAAATTGTTTTCTGACCACTATATATATTCTATAGCATGTATGTGCTTGCACATAACACATACATACAAAATAAATATATTAAAAATAGATTTGTAAAAGGATATTTACTGAAATTGAACAACTGCAAAAGACCATAAAATCACCAAATTTAAATATTTTGACCATATTACTATATATACATTCATATTAAACAAAGATGAGCTATGTGTTATATGACGAACTATACCAAGTTTCTGTTCACAGCATAGATTGACCTATAGTCAATATATAGATATATAATACCTGGGATTGTATATCTGTAGTTTGAGGATCTGCACAGAGTACCTGACTGTTCCATGCATAACCCTCTAGTCTTCCACCCCCTTGGATCATAACATTGCCATCTGAGGGCCTTGTTGTGTGAGAGCTAGTTACCCAACAGGCATCTCTCCTTTACCCTACCCTATGATTTTAATACTTCTAACGCATATAATTTCACCCCTAATTCCTACTCTATCCCCTCTTCTCTCAAACTCCCTCCCCTTTTAGGTCACTACTTAAGTATACTTTTCTAGAACCAGAGCTCTAGAACACCTGTCTAGACCTTGTAGATAGATATATGTTAAGTAGACTGTATCTTCTCCCATAGCTGACACTAAGACTTTTGTCAGACCTTCATAATTTTTGCTGTAGTAGACTTTTCATGTGAACATACATGTACATTCACCAGATGGACTCACATGAAATAAAACATATAAATAAAATCAGTAATATAGAGTGGGAAAATAAGAAAAAAAGACATGTATTGTTCAACAGATACATAAAACAGAATAAATACAAAATATGAGACAATACTCAGATGAAATGTTCTTAATATAAAAAAAAACTGATGACAAGATAACTGAAATGCCAGAGAAAAATTTTAGAAGTTCTATTCAAAAAGTTCAAAGATCAAATAGAGGATTTACATAAACAAAGAATTTAAGACTGGGAAAAGAAACTTAAAAATCAACTCAAGGCATAGACAATAAAGTTATCTAAGTAGATGAAAAGATCAAGAATTTGAGAAAAATATTGTAAAATATTGAAGAAAAATTCAGCAAGGAAATAGAGACATTGAAAAGGAACCAAACAGAAATTTTGGAACTGAACAGATCAGTTAGTCACTTGAATAATGTATAGAAAACATCATAATCAGACAATGACAGGTAATAACACAAATCTCATAGATGGAGGAAAGGGTAAGATATTAATACATAGAGACATATATGAACTGATAACCATGGCCAAAATTTCCAACAAGTCTAGTATAAACCCTTGACATTAAATCTATAAATCCATGGGATAGAAGGAGCCAAAATAAAACTGATGGTGTAGACAGGCTACTCAATGTTGTTACAGCTAAGAAGATTCAATACCTAGAGAAGGAAGTAGATATCCAAATCAAAAAGATAATAGAGCCTTAAAAATACATGACTATAGAAGAACCTCTCTATTACAAATTTTAGTCATGATGTCACAAATAAGTGGCAAGGAGGCAATACTAAATCATATAAAGCAGTGGTTCTCACTTTTCCTAATGTTGTGACATTTTAATACAGTTCCTTATATTGTGGTAATGCTCAAACATGAAATTATCTTTATTGCTAAATCATAACTGTAATTTTGCTGCTGTTATAAATCATAATGTAAATATTTCTAGATTTAGAGTTTTTCCAAAGGTGTCATGACCCAGAAGTTGAGAACCACAGCTATGAGAGAAAATGCCAACTAACAGAGACAGAAATATCAAAATAATATTGATTTTATTGTCACCAACCTGAAATCATGGAATGATATATTTAAAGCCTTGAAAACAAATACTTGTCAACCAATATTGTTTCATCCAGCTAAACTACCTATGAAAATAAATGGAGAAATAAGAATATTTCCAGACAAAGTAAAAGCAGAGGGTAGGGGAAAGGAAAATGGGTGGAGCAGTATGGATTCTACTAAACACCATGAAGTATGCTTGAAGAGCCAAAAGGAAATCTTTTACTTTGTAAGCTATTTAAAACCAAACAAACTCAAACAAACAAATAAATAAACAAAAAAATAGAACTTAAAATTTAAGGCATTCCTTAAAAAAAATAGAAAATGCATTCATGGCTAAGAAAACTGACCTATAAGAAATACTAAAGGAAACAAATATCCTTCACTATTCCCTACAAACTAATGTTTACACACATACAAAGGTCTAAGCAAAGAATTGGTTCACTCATTTAAAAACCCAAAATGGCCTATGATTTATCATGGAAGGCCAGTGATGTACTGGTGAGAATTAAAGAACCAATGATTAAATTTTTAGTGGTGGCCAGGAGAACGTATATGTCTTCTGTAATTCTGACAGAAAAAGAAATTTCCTATTGCTTTTATCCTCTCTAGGTCTCATTTGATGTACATACCTACACTCGGAAAAACAATCTTTTTCACTCATTCCACAGATTCCAATGCTAATCTCATCAGGAAACAATATGAAAAATATACCCACAAATACTATTTCATCTGGTCACCCCATGCTGCAGTCAAGTTGACTCATAAAATTTTCATTTGCAAGTTCTCAAAGCAAATGAAATGATTTTACTCCATTAAGCTCTTCCAATCCATATGATGAAATAGATAACTAATAAAGGTTCTTACATTGGTAATAGAAGTCGAATACAATGTGATTCATGACTTTATAATTAACTACAGTAAACTAACTTGTTGGACATAGAAATGTGTGTGGATGGGACTTTCATGAACATCTCAGTCTAAGAGAGAAGAAGGGAAATGAGGGCACATAAAGTTTTAAATTTTATTGTAATTTAGTTACTATTAATCTAAAACGAAAATGAAGTTGAGATGTTACAGCGATGTAGATAATGCGATATTGCATACAAAATGTAAACCTGAATTTGGAGGTTGCTGGGAAAGGAATGCAGTGATAAAATATCACCAGAGTCTCTAAAGTTGGCAGAGGTTTACAACTTGACAGCTATTTGCATAACTCATAGTTGAGGAAGTTCAGTCTTGATGAAAATGACTCATCTGTGTTTTGTGCATGTGCATCTCCACAAAAATACAATAAAATAAGTGTAGATGCCAACAGAAATTTCAGAACACCGCTAAGACTATAAACCAACACTCAAAATAAAAGACAAGAGAACTAAAATTGTACACTAAAATGTCAATTTACAAAAGACTTGTAATGTGAGAATAAGGAATCAAAATGTCATGACATATAGAAAACCAATGGCAGATATAAAGACTGCCTTATTAGTGCAACCTCAAAATGAAATAAATTGCATTTTACCATTCAAAGACCAACATTGACAGAATGTAATTTTAAATGACTGAATTATGTGATGTCTATAAAAGACATATTTTAGATTTATAAGCATCAAACAATTCAAGGTAAATTAATAGAAAAAATATATATTGTTAGAACTGATGCAAAATAGTGCTGGAGTGACTGCATAATACCATGCAAAAATTCTTACCAAAGGCACAAGGGGACATTTTGTAATGATAACTAAATCAAACCATTAAGAAGGCCTAATAATTATAAGTGCATATGTAGCTAAAGCTAAAATCTTAAACATTTTAGACTTGATAGAAATAGTTCAACAATAACTGAAGATTGATATAACACAAGTATAGATAATCACCCATAAAGTAACATAAGTAATCAACAATATAAACCAATTATGCTTAATAGCAATACATATAAGAAGATACCAGAAAATGGAAAGATCTCCCATGTTCTTGGATAGGGAGCATCAACATAATAAAAATGACAATCCTACCAAAAGCAATCTATAGATTCAATGTAATCCCCATCAAAATCCCAACACAATTCTTCACAGACTTTAAAAGTACAATAATCAACTACATATGGGAAAAAATACCAGAATAGCCAAACAATCCTGTACAACAAAAGAACTTCTAGAGGCATCACCATCCCTGACATCAAGTTCTATTACATAGCTACAACAAGGAAAACAGCTTGGTATTGCCATAAAAATAGAAAGGCTGACCAATGGAAAAGTATCAAAGACCCAGATATTAATCTACACACCTATGAACACCTGCAAAGAAGCTAAAATTTTACAATGAAAAAAAAAAGAAAACATCTTTAACAAATGGTACTGGCATAACTGGATTCAAACATGTAGAAGAATGAAAATAGATCCATATCTATTCCCATGCACAAAATAATTAAGGGCCTCAATATAAATCTGGCTACACTGAACCAGATAGAAAAGAAAGTGGGAAGTAGCCTTCAATGCATGGGAACAGAAAACCACTTCCTAAATATAACTCAGTAGAACAAACACTGAGGACAACTATAAATAAATGGGACCCCCTGAAACAGAGAAACTTCTGTAAAACAAAGGATATCCAATAAGACAAAAAGGCAGCCTACTGAATGGGAAAATATCTTCACCAACCCCACATTAGACAAAGGACTGATCTCAAAAATATATAAAGAACTCAAAAAGTTGGACATCAAAACTCCTAATAGCCCAATTTAAAAATGGGTACACACTGAACAGAAAATTCTCAACAGAAGTATGGCTGAACGGCACATAAAGAAATGGTCAACCTACCCCAGGATCCAGCAATACCACTCTTGGGAATATACCCAAGTG
>LOEQ01009744.1:46452-57407 GCA_001685075.1 Bramus lutescens
AAGGGGCCAAGGCAGTTTCTTTATTAACCAATGAAAGTAACACATAAACAGATGACCCTCCTACATCATTCATCTAGCAACTAATGAAAACAGAGGCAGAGACCTGCATTGGAGCACAGGACTGAGGTCCCAAAGTCCAGTTGAAGAGTGGGAGGAGGAAAACTATGTGCAAAGTGGTCAAGACCATGAAGGGTAAACTCACTGAAACAGTCTACCTGAGCTAATGGGAGCTCACCAACACCAGTCGGACTGGGAAGGAGCAAGCATAGGACAAAACTAGTCCCTCTGAATGTGGTTGACTGTTACATGGCTCGGGCAGACAGAGGGGCTGCTGGAATTGGCACCAGGATTTATCTCTACTGCTTGTACTTGCTTTCTGGGAACCTATTCTCTTTGGATGAATACCTTCCTCACCCTAGATATAGTGGGGAGGTCATTGGACTGTCCCCAAAGGAATGTGCCTTACCCTCTCTGATGAGTGGATGGGGGAGTGAGGTGGAGGAGTAAATGGAGGGAATGGGAGGAGGGGAGAGAGTAGGAACTTGTATTGGGTATGTATAATGAAAAAAACATGTATTATCAGTCATATACGTATTTCACAAGTGCATATGTTGGCCCATAAACAATTGTGGTTAAACTTAAAATAACATCATCTAAAGCATGGTTTTTATCCAAAGTGTAAACGATTGGAAACAAATAACGGGAGCACACTTGAAAACCAAAACAACTAAAGAAATAATAAACAAAGCAAAGCACTAAAAGAAGTAGTTATAGGCTAAAAACAAAAACCTTAAATCAATAGTCTCACATATCCCAGTTACAAATTCATATTAAAATGACTCCTAAGGACTTCTTGAGGACCCACAGATTTGAGCATCTCTCAACTATCCTCAGAGAAGCCTCGTTTTGGTAGATGATGCTTCACACACAGAGACCATGAACTTTCAAGGTACAGACAATAAGTCACCATGGAGTGCTCAGCTCTATATGGATACACAACATACATATTCCACCCATCCTCCAAGAGGTCAGGGATCTTCACAGAAGAGGGGACGGGAAGAGTGAAAAGGAGGAAGGTGGTTCATATCTTAGAAGAAACAGTGTTTTCCAGAAATGACAAAGCACTTGTTCGTATGAACTTACAGCGATTGTGGCAGCATGCTACGTAACACCTGCTTGAGTTCAAACCAGATGCTGAACTTTTCTTTGTGCCTGTGATTTCTGGGAGTTGAACTTAGGGTCTCATGCTTGTGTGGCAAGCACTTTACTGTCTTAGTAGGCTTTTTTGTTTTTGCAGATATTGACAAACTGAAACTAAAATTCATATTGGAACTGAAAAAAGGCTGAGGGACTTTCTTCTATTGCTATAATAATCGCTGTGGTAATTTAGACATGTGTATAGACAAGAAGTAAAATACAGTTAAATTAAATTGAGAATTCAAATGTATCTATATAATTATATTTACCAATTTTTAGAAAAATTTCATATGTAGTTCAGTGGGAGGAATGATATCTTTCAATGAACAATAAACAACAGGATCACTACTTTCAAAGAAGTGAGATTAGATTCCCACCTGATATTACTCCCAAAATGCAAAATAGATTTGAGATCTAAATGGAGGAGATAAACTATAAAATTCTGAGAGAAAATATAGCAGACTTTCTTGCCTAGAATTAGAAATATATTTCACTATAGCAGACAAGAAGAGAGAAATAGTTAAATTGTGTTCTATTAAATTGAAAATAAAAGTGAAAGCACAAAGCATAGAATGAGAGAGAGTACTTGCAAAATTATATACCTGTATCAAGTAAATATTCCAATATTAGACCAGAAAAGGGAAAGTAGCCTTTTCATTAAAAATAGCAAAGAAATTTAATTATTTCTTCAAGAACACATGAAAACACATTTAGAACCAAGAGTTATAAAATCCATATTTTGTGAAAACACTTGGATGACTGAATTTCAAAAAACAAGGCAATTACAAATGCTATCTAGTACATGGAGAAATTGAAATTATTAAACATAACTATTAGACCTTTAAAACCATATGGACATTTTGGAAAACAATTTGAAAATTTTGCACAAAATGGTAATGAAACCATATAAATAACAAATAATGCAAGCACTGTACTTTTCTGTGAATATTCAAGTAAATAGAAAACTGTGTCCTTACAAAAATTTCTATGTAAAAGGTATAGCAGCATTGTTCATGCTTTCCCACTGTATAAGCAAGGAATATGTCCATCAATGGATAAATGCATTAATTGCTGTGATAAATCCGCATAGTGGGACATTATGCAACAATGAATGAAATAATGACACATGCTGAAATGCGGATAAATCCCAAAACCTTACTTAAATAAGCAAGTCAAAAATGCCCCATATATTTTGAATCTGTGTATATGAATTATCCAGGACAGGTAAATTTACATGAAGAGAAAGGAACATATGGGGTGTCAAAATCTATAGATAGGTGATTGGCATGACAAGAAAGATTCTAGAATTAGTAGCTGTGTTTGTACATCCTGTGCTTTTCATTAAAATATTACTAAATGGTGTATTTTAAAAGTTAGATTTTATAGCATATGAGTAATATCTTGGGTGAAATACATAACAACAAAATCACACAGTCTCAGTGGAGTACTAGGTATGATGGTTTCAACCTATAATCTTAGCACTTTGGAGGCTGAGGAAAACAGATCAAAGGTTTGAGGACAGACTGGGCTCCACAGTGATTCTGAGGATTTTGAGAATATTGAGGCTGTCTCAAAGCAAGCAAACAGAAAGTAACTGACTGAACAAAATATTGGTGAAAATCATCTGCCAGTATATTTTATGAAATATACATGCAAACCAGTAAGTTTTTTTTGTAAGAACCAAGGCTGCTCCACGGTTTTGAGATCTATTTAAATAATCAATGATATTAATTGATCAAAGAAGAAAATTATATGCTTATTTCCATAGTTGCTGAAAAGGCATTTGACAAAATTCTATGACAAGTCTCTATTTCAACAACTCAATAAAAATAAATCAATAGTTTTTTTTTAACATGATTAACTATATTTACTTCAGCATCAAATTCAATATCATAGGGAAACACAGCAATCATTTCTCTAAAACTTAGCTGCACTATTATTTAATATTTTACTCAATAAAACATACAATTTGATAAGATGAAGAATATCCACATACAGATTTTGAAGGAGGAAAGGGAATTATTATTTATTGCAGATGATAGAATTGTGTTAGTGGTAAATACAAGAGACTGAACTGAAAAAACTGTCAGAAATCAAGAGTTCAATAAGGGAGTATAATCTGTATTAATATATGTATTGTATTACTCCAATTCCAATGGCACCACTATGGTAAATGACGAGGAATAAACGTAAAATATATAATAAGAAATCTCAGCAGATCATCTCGTTTATTCAACAGAAAAGGGTAATTCCCCCTTTTCTTAATACTTATGTCTAAATAAATTTTTAGAGTTTCACCTTCAATTATACAAAATACATATAACATATAATTTTTATTGAACCATTTAATTTGTATATTTAAGTACTGCTTTTTAATTTTTTTTATTTTATGCATATGGGTATTTAGCCTGCATGTATGATTGTGTCCCAGTTCGTGAATGTCTATTTATTGTTTGTGTGCACTCAGTCTCTTAAGGAGTTCAGAAAAGAGTACCAGATCCCTCAGAATTAAAGTTACAGATCACTGTGCTCTGCCATGTGAGAGCTGGGAACTGAAATTTGATTCTTTATAAAAGAAGACAGTGCTCTTAGCCACTGAATTTTCTTTCCCTATTCAGCCTTTCTGTTTTATAGAAGAAAACTTTCAATGAAAACCAAACAAAAGTTGTCAAGTCTGTAATAGCAAATGCCTGTCTTGATGGCTTTCTTTGCTGTCACCTGAAAAGCAGAAGTGAAGTGTATTTTATTGTTTGTTAATCACAGCAAATGTGTGTTCTGTATAGTTTTATGTCACCTTGATAAAAACTAGAGTCATTTAGGAAGAGGGAACCTTGACTGAAAAAATGCCCCTGCCAGATTTGCCAGTGGGCAAGCCTATGTGTGCATTTTCTTCACTGATTATTGATGTGTGACGGTCCAGATCACTGGGGTTGGTGCCAGCCCAGACATGTGGTCTTGCTGCTATAAGAAACCAGCTTGAGAAATTCATGAGGAGCATGCCATGGGAAACAAGCCAGTAAGCACATTTCTCCATGGCCTCTGCTTCATTTCCTGACTCCAGGTTCTGGCCTTGAGTTCCTGCCCCCATTTGTCTCAGTGAAAGAATATGACCTGAGAGTTCTAAACTGAAATAAACCATTTCCTCCCCAAGCTACTTTGGTGATGGTATTTGATCACAGTAATAGAAAACTTAGTTAAGACATTTTGGTACCGAACACATTTTTAAAAGAAAGCTTTTAAACACTAGAAAGAATGTGAGAAGACACAGATATGCTATTTATGTTTCCATGCAGTAATATTCAAATTTTGTGCATATATTATTTATATATAAATTCTTTCTTCTCATGAAGATTCATAAATGCAATGTTGTCCCAGTCAGCATACCAAAGGTTATATATATCTTTAATCTAGAATTAGAAAAAGTGACTATTGTTCATACAGAAAAATATTTAAATAACACTAATTGAAATTATGACAAAAAAGGTAATGTGAGCATGCTTTGAATCTGACCTACACAGTCAGATGTTTTTCTTTCTTTGAAATAAATTGCTTGTAGTATGATTTTTTTCCCATTTTCTATCTACTTTCTATCAGTTAAATGTGAACTCTGGCTCTAGACATATTTCTTTTATTTTCCATGAATGTCCCAAACAAAAGCCTTTAGCTCCCTTCGGTTTAGTCAAAAACTTTTAAAATCACATTAATTTGTTTATATATGTATATGTGTGTATGTATGCATTTATGTATTTATTATGTGTGCACTTTTTGAGGTCACAGGATAACTTACATGTTCTATCCTTTTACTATGTAGATACCAGGGATCTAACTCATGTTGCCAGGCTTGGAAGCAAGCACCTTTGATGAGTTATCTCCCTGGTCTCATAACTCCCTTTTCACTAGGGGAGTCTCTTAGTTAGAGTTTCTATTGCTGTGAAGAGACACCATGACTGCAGCAACTCTTACAAAGAAAATATTTCTTTGGAGTGGATTATAGGTTCAGAGGTTTACACAAATATCATCATGGCTGGATATGTTGACATACAGGTGCTGGAGAAGAGGTGAGATTTCTACAGCTTGATCTGGAGGCAACAGGAAGTAAATTCTGTGCCACACTGAGCATAGCTTGACCATCAGAGACCTCAAAGCCTGCTCCCAACCATGACAAACTTCCTCCAACAAGACCACACCCACTCCAACAAAACTACATCTCCTAAAAGTGCCACTTCCATTGAGGGCATTTTCTTTCAAACCACCACAAGGAGCATACAGGATCACTTGTTTACATGTCTCTGAACAGTTCATGACAGGGAACTCTGCATGGCTCTACCAAATGCAATTTCTTAGAAGAATATAGCTTACTGCCACAATCTAACCTATTTGAATTTACATCTGGCTCCAATAAGGTAATAATAAACCTTATTAATCAGAAAGTAATACATTACACAACTGCTACTTTCATGATCATTGACAAATATGCTCTCTTCATTTGTCATTCAATATAACCTACAAAAGGGACAAAATACTGGACCAAATTTGCTGCAGAATTTTTGAGCATTTCTTTTTGTCAGGTGGTTTATTTGTTTTTGTTTTTTTTTCTTTCCACAATTATCTTCTTTGAAGAATGCAATCAATTCTCTCTCTTAAAGGATGTAATTGCACAGCACTGTGCTGATCATCCATACATAATTATTATATGCTAACATCAAAAAAGAATGATTCTCATTTCACTGAGCAATGGGATTCATATGCGTATGTAATGTGATAGATAGTCTAAAGGAAGGATCATATAAATTTATCTACCATATATATTTTCTCTGCATATATAACTAAGCTGTTATAAAGAAATATTTTCATTAATGTATCTATTAGCAAAATCTTAATGTACCTCCCAAGATATTTTGTTTATTATTTCATGCAGAATTTGGGTTAAAGGAAGAAAGAGCAACAGATTAATTTTGAACATGTAAGCAATCAGTTAACATGCTTTGGCTAAATTTCCTATGTGAATATATGGCATAAATATAATTAGAGATATGGGAATCTATTGTTTTCAAACTTCTCCAACATCAAAATTATTCTACCTAGTTTTTGTTAATTTCTATTTTTTTGAATGTTATACTTCGGCTTTTCACTTTGAACGAATACTGTAAAGCTTGCCATAGGAAGAGATGCAAGGATAAGGTGATGAGTGAAGTCATCAATGGAGTTGTCCCCAGTAGGATGCTATACTAGTCCTTGACTGTACAATGATGATTAGAGCATTTTACATTTATCTGCTGTCTATCTGTCATTACAAACTAGCAATTTGAGGAGCTGTTAATCATGAGGGATCCAGCTAATAATTCAATTTACTTCATACAGTGACAGAAAAAAAATGGACTCTACTCAATTCCTTTCGTTTGATTGTCCCCTGCCACAATCAAATAAGTTGTTATGTATAATAAAGTAATGAAAAGATTGCTAAAAACAATTGTCAGTATTCTGTGAAAACATGATTGCACTCTAAACAAACTAGAATTTTATTTTCTATTTAAGTACAGAAAAAGAGAGAACTCAACAAATGCTTCCATTTAATTACTGCTATACTTTTGAGAATGTAGTTTCTAATTCCTTTGGTTTCATGCAAATATACTTCATATAACTGCTGCCATTCTCATGGCCAGTAGGTGAGTCTTTTTTTAATTTTACCAGTCAGATAAGAACCCTCATTTAAAAAGGCAATTTCATTTGCTTTTTTCCTTTCTTTTGTACTGTAATATAAAATAACATAATATTCATTTTAGCTGCTTTAATTTTCTTACAGTCATTATAACAATTGGACTTTATTTTAAAATGAATAAGAATTTACTCTTAAAATGCACCATCTATACAAAGTAACGAATTTTGGATACACAGGACCCTCAGGATCTTGAAACTACACTTTTCCTTGCCTTTTTTTCTTCTCTCATACATTACATTGCAGTTTCCCTCCCTCCAGTCTTCTCAGTCCTCCATTTCCCTTCACCTCCTGATCCATTCCTCTTATGTTTCCTTTTAGAAAAGAACAGACCTCCCAGTGATATCAACTGAATACAGCATAACAAATGACATTAAGACTAGGCAGAAACCCTCACATGGTAGTTGGATGAGGCAACCCAGTAGAAGGAAAAGGGTCCCAAGAGTAGGCAAAGAAGACAAGAGACACTTCCAACTCCCACTATAAGATGACAAAAGTGTATTAGGTCCCAGGAAGATGTATAATAAATCATATAGGCACAGTGAGCATCACACTACCAATAAACTGAGAAACCATCTTTATTGGATGTGGTCAGAAACAGTGTGATTCTCCTGTCTCAATCAGCATTTTTCTTCTCAAAAGGAAAAAAGTGTTCCTGTTTGAGACAGCCCCTCAGATTGGACTTCAACTTGTGATCTTGTGATATGTTTTTTTTTCCCCTAAAGAGATTCAAATGCGGAATAAGATTAAAAGAGCAACAATTTTGTTTGAGCTCATGAATTCTTAAAAAAATCTGTCTCCTCATGGTGCCCATTAGAATATTGATGAAGCAAACCACCTGACTAATCATGAGTGCCATTGAGTACCCAGGTCTATATTTCTGCATACCATTCTCTTTTAAAGGAAATTGAGTACCTTAGAAGATTTTGGGTTTTGAAGACTCTTTTATAGATGGACTATCGAAAAAAGCAGAGTATCATATGAGAAGGAAGTTTTCAAAGAATTACATGAAAATTTCACAAAGTCAAGTCAAAGAAAAGCTCTTGTTGGCCATGCTTGGAGTAATTTCAGTATGATAAATGGAGCAATAGTGGTAGTGTATTGGTTATTTATAGTTTGTCTTTTGAGAATTCTGTTTAGTGCCATGCACCATCTTTCCATCTGGCTCTTTGCTAGCTTGGTGTTTATTTCTTCTGAGTTCTTTGTGTATTTTAGACACTAATCTGCTCTCAGACATATAGCTGGCAAAGATTTTCTCCTATTCTGTGGACAACTTCTTCATTTGATTGATAGTTTTCTTTACTGTATAGAAGCTTTTAGTTTCATGACACCCTACTTCTCAATTTGTTGGTTTTATTTCCTAAGCTACCATAGTCTTTTTCAGAAAGTCCTTGCTTCTGACTTGTTGAATTGAACACCCCACTTTTTTATAACAGGCAAAGATTATTAAAGTTGTTGGAAAATATAAGTTGATATAATTTAAAGGTATTACTCTGAAGATTACCTACTGATTTCAAAGAGGAAATGAAGCCCTAATATGTTCAAAATTAGAATTTAAATTAGGATTTTAACATAGGTATAAATTGAACATTTGGGAAAGGAACACTATGAAGGTGTCCTGTGTAATCTCAGTCTAAGATTATTGAGTCAACTAATAGAGAAAATTTTAATTTTTACAAATAACTTTCTAAAGGAAATAATATTTATGAATAATTTATGAATTATATTTTTGATTTCGTATTTTAGATGAAACACAAGGGACAATATGCAAAACTTAAGATATATATTGTGATGCAGCAAACACAGAGGCATCTTTAGAAGACATCATTAGCATGTAATTATCAAACTTTATGATGTATAAATGGATGCTTACTTTGTCATATAAAGCAGTATTAATGCATTACATACACTATTATATATGAATATATATGTATACATACATGCACACACACACATATATACGTGTGTGTGTGTGTGTGTGTGTGTGAATCTAAGATCAAAGCTTTGAAGCTGTAATCATAGGGAGATCACAAGAGACTGGGAGGAATTTAGACAGATAATCCGTACTTTATTAGCCATCACAAGGACCTGTAAGCAAGTGAATACTTGCAGACATCTAGGCATGCACAGGCATATGTGAGTTGTACACAGGTCAACACTAGCACACATTCAGACTGTCACACAGAAGTAAAACCACAGGTCTACAGACAAACATACTGCTAAACTATCAAAGGCCATTACCTCTGACTTATATAACCATAGTTATATAAAACCAACACAAAAGTGATATTTTATCAAGAATAATTATATAACAAATAACATCAGTGTATACTTTTAGAGTTCCTGGATATCCCGTGTCAGAAATTTGAGGATGACTCACAGTACCCTGGAAGTACAAAATTGCCATCTTGGCACATGGTAGATATCCATCAGTACCATGTTGTCTAAATATAAAATGGCTCTAATGTCCCTCTGTTCCATATAATAACACATTTTAATAAGTATAAATAATTTTGAGCAAATATCAAAGAGACAATTGTACAAAACTTAAGCAGGTAATGTTATAAAGAAAAGTTCAAAGAGTAACTATACCATTTTACAAGTATACATACACATTAAAATTTTCATTTAATATATTTAATATTTATGGTATTTTCATAAGCCAAAGGANTATATACACACATTACATATAATTTGATAATCATTCCAAATAAATTGTCTTTTGCTTTTGGGAACAGGTCTTATGTATACGAGGCTGGCCTCAAACTCTCCTGCCTTCTAATTCTGTTTCTCAAGTATTGGAATTAAAGTCATGAACCACCAGGAAATGAAGTCTTAAGGTTAAGGTTGGGGTTACCATACTTGGCTGGCAGCCATTTTTTTATTCTAAGCACTATTCCAAGTAGTCATAGTGCAACCTGGAGCAAATCAGTATCTTTACACCAAGCAGCTAATTTTTTTTTTAAATCCTGTTCATTTATCAGGAAAGATAAAGTCCTTATGGTCTTATTTCATGATTTAAATTGAAAACTCTTTCTAAATTCTTAGGTTGAGTTCATAATCTTTAATACTAATTTTTGATACATTGCTGTCCTAGGGTTTCTATTCCTGTGAAGGGACACTTTGACCATGGCAACTCTCATAACAGAAAATATTTAATTGGGGCTTCATTTCAGAGGTTCAGTCCATTATCATCATGGTGGGACATGGTGACATTAGGCAGACACGATGCTAGAGAAGGAGCTTTGAGTTCTACATCTAGCACAAGCAACAGGAAGTGGTCTCTTTCACTGGACATGGCTTGAGCATATATGAGACCTCAAAGCTTGCCTCCATGGTGATATACTTTATACAAGGCTACGCACCTCCTAATAGTGCCACTCTCTTTGAGGGCCATTTTTTTCAAACCCCTACAATTACTCTACAATGTAATCAAGGCAGACCTTGAAACTTAAACATTACTATATCAGCTTCTACAAATGCTGAGATTACAAGTATGAAATACCATGTACAGAAAAATAATTTTAATAATTTAATTCAATTCTAACCTTGGTGGGTGTATCATTAGCTGTGTATTATCTGCAAAAAGGTTTGTTTATGTCCTTTTTGAGTATCATTATGGAATTACAGATTAATCTAAATGATATTATATTATCATTCTTGTGGTTAATAAGTAAACTTTCTATGAATAATATAATTGATTAATTTCTGTCATATTACAAAGAAACTGAAGCCTCCCACATCAAAATTAAAATTATGCAAGTTATCCTTTACAATCATGTAATAAATCCAGATATTGATAATAATTTAACTAATGAAATATTATCTATTTGAAAGGAATTTTCATTATAATGTAACTATTTAAAATAAGGATTGGGTAAAAAATAATATTACATAAAATGAAGATAGCTCTTACAAATAATAGAAAGGCATAAGAAATGGCAAAATTTGAAGCAGGAACTAATTCCTTACGTAAATAAAAAATAAAAATATCTTGCATATCACCATAGAACATTCATCTGGTGATGGATGGAGATAGAGA
>LOEQ01009745.1:0-10610 GCA_001685075.1 Bramus lutescens
GATGCAGATGAGAGCAGATGCCTGTGGATTCAGAAGAGAGCTTCCAGTAGACCTGGAGCTAGAGTTACAGCCTTTGTAAACTGCCTGATGTGGGTGCTGGGAGCAGAACTCAGGTTCTCTGCAAGAGCATTCAGTGCTCTTAACTGCTGAGCCACCCCTCCAGCCTCCTATTGCAACTTTGAATAAATTCTGGGATCAGGCAGTGGAGTGCCCCATTATGGGTCGTTTCATTTCTGTTGTTTATCTCATTTTGTCTTGTTTTGTCTTTGAGAAGGCTTCTGAATTAGAGAAGATAAACTGTTTCTGCAAAACTGCCATTTAGATGGGAATTATATTGAATTTAATTTTTGTTGTGTACACATCTTTTTTAAAAAAAATCTTTAATTTCTTTTGTATGAATCTTTGCCCGTTTGTGTGTCTGTTTGCCACGTGTGTGCCTGGTCCCTGAGGCAGTCAGAGGAAGGCATCAGATCCCCTGGAACAGGAGTTACAGGAGCCTGTGAGCCATCGTGTGGGTGCTGGGAATCAAACCCCAGTCCTCTGCAAGAGTATCCTGCTATAGAGATTTGCATTGGTATGGATCTTAGTTTATTGATACAAATTTAAGATCAGTTTTGTTACATGTATATATATTTCTGCTCTTGATTAAGGAATTGTGACTGTGTAGTTCATTTAAAACTGTAATGTGTAATTTAAAAATATAGGTTAATAGATAATCATCTATAATACTCAAGCTTGTAGTCATGTTAGTTAGATTTTCTAGATGTATAGAGATATATTTCAGTTAGATAGGTATTCTTCAGATCTTTCAGAGACCTTCCTTCAGAATACAGCACTTAAACTGCTTAAGAACTTAAGACTTTTTATGACAGTGAAACACATCTGCTCCTTGAAGCACCAAGCTACTTCAAGAGGATGATGGGCAATGAAGAGGCTCCTTCTGGAGCTGGTTGATCATTTGGCAAGAAACTGCTCTTGCTTGGACTGCTTTATAAACTGGACATGCAGGACCCACAGAGAAATGACTGCTAAACTTGCCTAAAGGTGAGATGATCCTTCATGAATGAGTCTGGTAGACATTGTGCAGGACACACACACATACACACACACACACACACACAAATGTGACAGACAAACTGCCAGCATAGGTGGAACTGTCTTTGAAATTTCCTGCTTTGTAAAAAAGTCTGCTGGTTACTATGGGCCTCATCCGATTTCTACCTACGAGGTTACCATGTCTTCTTGAAACCGTGACTGTCCAAGCAGTGAGATGTCTCTATCAATTCTAGAGTTTTGGAAGTTGCTTACAAGGAGTCTTTGATTGAATTGAAGAATAAATGTTTATAGTTATAGTTTTCCTTAATCATGATAAAAGATAAAATAAATATAAATATTGTAATTGCAATTCTTGCTTGATACCTGTTTTGTTATACATAATTTTACTATGTTAAAGTTAAAGCCTTCCTTTTTATTTAAACAGAAAAGGGGAGGTGACATGGGATTTCCCTCTGTATGCTGTGATTACTGTGAATAAAGAAACTGCTTTGAGCCTATAGCAGAGAAGGGAGGGGCGGAGCAGAGCTAGGCAGGGAGGACTGGACTGAATGCTGGGAGAAAGAAGGGTGGAGTCAGAGAAAAGCCACGGATCCTCCACCTGAGACAGACACTGGGAACTTTAGCTGGTAAGCCACAACCATGTGGTGATATACAGAATAATAGAGATGGGTTAGTTTAGGATATGAGTTTTTCCAGAAATATGCTTAAGCTATTGGCCAAACAGTATTGAAAATAATATGGTTTTCTGAGTGGTTATTTCATGGCTGGGCGGCATGCGTGTGTCAGAGGACAACATACAAGACTCAATTCTTTCCTTATGCCCTGAGTGTTCTAGAATTTCCAGTGTCTTGACCTCCTGAGCCACCTTACTGGCTCTGGTTGAAATTATTTATTCTTTGACATTTTATGTAATTTTTCTTCCTCTGAGAGCTCCTCTACCCTCCTGTCTCTACTCTGACCATGTCTGTCAACATCACAGCTCTTTCTAAAATGAACACTCAGCCCTTGGGATGCCTCCCCCATCACCCACAGTTACTGGAAAACTGGATGTTCGTCTACTTAGGATCCTCCAGTTTCAAGCCAGACTTTGGAAAGTGGAGCAATCAACACAGCTGAGTTGAGGTGACTTCTAGTCCCTTCTGCTTTCCCCTCCCCTCGCTTCCTCCTGGGCAGGCCCTATTTCCTCTCATGACAAAATGGCTGAGTCAACAAAGAACTTGACTAAAACACTGACCTGACACGTCAAGTGTTTGACTTGGGAGAGAGGCCTCACTGGGGGAACCGGCTAAAAGCAGATTCCCAGTGGGGTTAGCAGTGCAGGCCTGCAGCCAACCAAACTGAAACAACAGCAACAAAAAGACCCCAYCTACTCTAAGCAGAAGCCTCAGACCCTGACTCTGGACTCAAGAACAGGCCATCAGGGATCTGCCCTGGGGAGGCCGGAAGCCACCCTTAGCTCCTCAAAAGCTGTCCACCTTGCTGTTTTTAAAGACAGGGTCTCTCACTGGGACCTGAGGCTCAGCAATTAGGCTAGTGTGACTAGTCATCAGCCTTGGGATGATCTTGTCGCCTCTGCTCAGCACTGGGACTACATGGATTGTGGTGATGGATCCTCAAGCTTGCGCAACAAGCACTTTACTAACTGAGCCAACACCTGAGCCCTAGGATCTGAGCTGTCAACAATCCCCTTTGATGACTCTGGTGTAGATTGTCTTGTGGAAACACTCAGAAAGTGTGATAGGAATGCAGTCTGGACCACTTACCTTTCCTTCTCTTCCACCTGATGAATACCATCAATCCCAAAACCCCAGCCAAGAATACAGCAGCAGCCACCGCCAACCCAACTCTGGTTCCCAGATGAAGGGTCTGATTTTCTCCACTCATCTGACTTTCTGTGGTCATGAGGGCGTTTTTGATGCGTGCAGAAGTTGCAGGGGTGGGGCTTGGAGAGGTAGTCCTGGGGGCTGGGAAGAGAGAACGGAAGTCAGCATGGAACTTCCCCAGTAGGAGTGAAGATGTTCTACAGATGCCTCTGCAGCACTCTTTGCCGTCAGATACTGAAGCAATGAACTCCAAGGAACTGGAGACACCCAAGGAATCTCAACCTGGGTGAAGGAAAAGGCAAAGCTTGGAGCCAGCCAGTAAAGAACTGATCTCCCAGGAAGAGAGTTCACACAGTTCTGACAACTCCTCAGATCAACTTGCAGGAGAGACTGGAGACAGGAAGATGGCTGGCTCACTGTGGGCGGGGCTGCACTGGAACTGGGATTGCTTAGCTGTGCTTATGTCTTGTCTTCTATTTAGGCCTAAACCTCAGGTCACGATGTGTCAAATCCCAAATACGCAGTTGGGGGTTGTCACTGGACTTCCTTGTTTCTCCTCCCAATCTGGTCAACCTGAGCGCTGGAAACTGCAACATCATACAGTAATTACTCAATCATCTTTTCAGGAGCGACTTATCAGAACCAAGATATCCGCTAAAGGCTAAACCCAAAGGCAAGGCTTTTGGTGTTCTTGCTTTGTCAATAAAGTGGCTGTCCTTTGCTGTAGATTTTTCACTGTAATTGACTTCCCTTCTTTTACATATTTGGGAATTAATTCCCTAGTTCAGAACAGTTTCCCACTGCCAGGCCTTGTTTCTCTCTCCTAGGTAAGCACAGAGATCTGCCTTCCTGAAATTATCTTTATCAGCAGGCATATGTTCAGGACTTAGGGTCCAGGCATAGAGCATCACCTGCCCAAGCTGCTGCTCTGGTTTTATCCCACTTAAAAGATTCTTAACTTCTATACTCACCTTCACCTCGGTTCACTGATGATTTTAATTCAGGACTCTTAAGGGCAGCAGAAGAAATAATTAACTGCAACCCAGAGAAAGACCCACAACAGCCAGGAACACAACGACTGATAATAGCATAGCCCAGAAGTGATAATTTAGAGACCCGGCTGTCTTCTCGGTTTAGAGCAGTGAGTCTCACCCCAGACCTAGATCACAGAAACTGCAGCGTCTGGTGTGTGTGCTATCTGATCAAGAGCCATCAGCTTCTCCCTGACTGTTTACGTAGGTTACCTGGAAGCCTCTAGGCCTGCTGGGAGAAAAGAAGTGGCCTGCTGATTTAACAAATCCATGCCCTTTTACTGAAATAACCCTTTTAGCTCTTTCTACCACCTAAAAATGTAGTGTAGCGCACTAGCCTTCCCCTCTATGATCCTCTGATGATTTAATTCCTTTCTAACTAACATTCTCCATTAAGGAGTTCATGGAAGGATCTCTCTCTCTCTCTCTCTCTCTCTCTCTCTCTCTCTCTCTCTCTCTCNNNNTCTCTCTCTCTCTCTCTCTCTGTGTGTGTGTGTGTGTGTGTGTGTGTGTGTGCGAGTGTGTGAAAACCCTTGTCACACTTTCTATGGGGCAAAAGACTTTGGCCCTGGAACCTGCCAGGGCTGGGGAATTGCTGGTTTTAAGGATATACATGACTGGGAATGTTTGTAACGGGTAGAACTGAGAACAATGTAGAACAAGGACCAGGGGAGAACAAGAGGAACAATGACAAATGATGGATTGAAGAAAGAAGAATAAAGAATCATGGATAGACAGAAGCTGTTGGGAGTATACTTCTTTCCCCTCAGATCTTTTCCCTCAGATGTTTAGCCCCCCTTTATCTCATCCAGGCATCTTTAATTGAGCCCTGAATGGGGAAGTCTTAAAGGCAAGAATTTTAAGGCTCCCTAAACTGAGAAAGCCTCTTTCCTCTGCTTTTCACTCTGACCCATCTCTCTAATTGTCCTGTTGGGCACAGGGGCCAAGCCTGGCTTGTTGGAGGTGCCAGGGCCCAGGCTTGGACCCTACACTCAAGTCACAAGTAGGTTCTTCTTGGATCGGGGGATGGACAGATGGACATGGGTATCCTGTCTCCTTTGGGGGATGCGGGATGAGGAACAGCTCTTGGAAGCTCATACAGGAAGAAGGGAACAGATGCTAAGGCTGAGAATCGGGTGAGCAAAGACAACTCTACTTCCTTGTAGGAATGTCCTCAGATGCTCATGTCATCCCTTACAGAGAGCAATCTCTAAGTCACACAGATCTAAACAGTCATTTTCTAGTAAGAGTCCTTGTTAGAACAGGACTAGCCTGCCAGGGTGGACAAGGCTGCTCCTTAGATGTGAATTATGGAACCAACATCTCAGTGCCAGGCACGGCTTGCCTCCCTATGCGTTATTGGTGAGTGAGGTTCAGAGCCCCCCAATACCACACAGCCTATTGTGATTGCTCTTGGTTGCCCACCCCAGCTAGATGGTAAGAACCTATTGCTGAAGATTCTGCTTGCTTTTGATGTAGATATGATGAAAATAAATTGTAAAATGTATGAAATATTTAATCAAATACTACTAAAAATCTTTTTGCCATTTGTTTTATGTGTGTATGTAGCATGTGTCTACTGAGTGTACATACATGCACCTATATACACAAGCACATGAGCACACACACACACACACACACACACATGAAGAATAGGAATGTGCCCCTGAATATGCATGTGGGGGGCAGAAGAGGCTTCTGTGTCCTCTTGCAACATTCTCCATCTATTCCTCAGGGGCAGCTTCTCTCTGTGAAATGGGGGCTCAAGTATCAGGTAGGCTGAAAGCCGACAAACTCTGCAATCCTCCTGCCCCCACCTCCTTGGTGTCACAGCATATGCAGGGTCACCCAGCTTCCTCGGTGGGTGGTGGGATTTGAGCTTTGGTCACCACAATCACAAAGCCAGTGCTCTTAGCCACTCTAAACATTTATTTAAAGATGGAGTCCATGTAGCCCAGACTGGCCTTGAACTTGCTGTGTAGTTAATGACCTTAGATTCCTGATCTCTTCGCCTCCAGGTTCCACTTGGATCACAGGTTTTCACCTCCCCACTTTAAAACTTCACCTTTAAACTGACTTTGGTAGAGCACACCTTTAACCCCAGCATTCGAGAGACAGAGACAGGCAGATCTCTGAGTTTAAGGCACATAGAGTCTAGATAGCAAGTTCTGGACCAGCTAGGGCTACATAGTGAGATCCTGCCTCAGGTATAAATGTATGTAATGTATGATATATCATTTGAACTCTGTAATATGCGCTCCAGTGGCTTACAGCACATTCATTTTGCGGAGCAGCCATCATTAATATTCAGTTCCAGATTTATTTTATATATAAAGAATTTCCTTTGTTGCCTTAATCTTTACAGGGAGTGTAGCCAAACATGTGTGTATACTTATGTGCGTGTATATGCACACATACCTATACTTATATATTATCTTCTTTCCCAGAATGTCCCAAAAGAACAAAACAAAAACAAAGTTATTGGAAGCATAGTGGTTGAGTAATGACTGAGAAGGAAAGAGTCTCATTGGCCATGGTCATGGATAAGGTTGGAGTCACTAAGAAAGTGTAGTCCCGAGAGGAGAAAGGCAGGTCAGCAACTGAGGAGATGGCTGAGTCCAGAAAGAACTTGCCCTGTGCTCTGGTTAGTTACTGTGTCAATTTGACAAAGCTGTGGTTATCTGGGAAGGGGAATCTCAACTGAGAAAATGCCTCCATCAGATTGCCCATGGGCAAGTCTGTAGGACATTTTCTTGATTTGATTGATGTGGGAGGGCCCAGCTCACTGTGGGTGGTACCATGTTTGGGCTGGTGGTCCTGGATGCTGTAATCAAAGCAGGCTGAGCAAGCCTAGAAAGCAAACCAGTAAGCAGCCCTCCTCCATGGCTTCTGCTTCAGTTCCTGCTTCCAGGTTCCTGCCTGGAATTCCTGCCCTGACCTCCCTTGATGATGGGTTGTGATTGGGATGTNCTAAGAAAGTGTAGTCCCGAGAGGAGAAAGGCAGGTCAGCAACTGAGGAGATGGCTGAGTCCAGAAAGAACTTGCCCTGTGCTCTGGTTAGTTACTGTGTCAATTTGACAAAGCTGTGGTTATCTGGGAAGGGGAATCTCAACTGAGAAAATGCCTCCATCAGATTGCCCATGGGCAAGTCTGTAGGACATTTTCTTGATTTGATTGATGTGGGAGGGCCCAGCTCACTGTGGGTGGTACCATGTTTGGGCTGGTGGTCCTGGATGCTGTAATCAAAGCAGGCTGAGCAAGCCTAGAAAGCAAACCAGTAAGCAGCCCTCCTCCATGGCTTCTGCTTCAGTTCCTGCTTCCAGGTTCCTGCCTGGAATTCCTGCCCTGACCTCCCTTGATGATGGGTTGTGATTGGGATGTGTAAGCGAAATAAACCTTTTCCTCCCCAAGTCCTTTGGTCATGGCTTTTCACAGAAATAGAAACTCCAACCAGGACACCTCTGAAGCACAAAGGCCTGAGTCTCATCCCCAGGGACTGTCAAGTTGGGAGTGTAGGCCCATGCCCTTCAAATCTATCCCAGCCCCCAGGATTGGTCTGGACTCCAAATCCCAGCAGGCCAGGTCCTGACCCCTCCCTGAGGGTGGTGTCAGGACCACTCCCCAGGGTATTTAAGTGATCCCCCCCCCCAAAGAGGAACACATGGTCTCCCTTTCTTCCTCCCAGGGTCTGTTCCCGCCACTTCCCGGTTCCCCCTCAGGGCCACTAGAGAGTGCAGATCTCCCATTAAACCTGGATATTTCTTAATTTGGCTTGTTTTGATTTGGCTTGGTTGGGAATTTTGCCTCGGCAGGGAGCTCATGTTAGGAAATATTCCTAACAGGGATGTGTGCCTGTCACCATGCACTTGTAATCCCAGCACTGTGGGGGAAGATGGGCAGATCCCTAGGCTCACTGCCAACTGGCCTAGCCCACTTGGTGAGTTCCAGGCCAGGGAAAAAAACCCCAAAGGAAGAGAGAGAGAGAGAGAGAGAGAGAGAGAGAGAGAGAGAGAGAGAGANTAATAAAAATAAAGAACCAGGCTTAATAGATAAAACACCTGTTGTGACTTTTTGTCCCTCAGAACCCACATAAAAACCAGATGTGGTGAGCATCTGCAAGTGCAGCCCTGCTTTGGGGAGGCAGGAGGCAGAGATGGGAGAATCACAGGGAGGCTGTCTGTGCAGTCATCTTGCATTCCATGGTGAGGAGACACAACAGGGAGAGACCATGCATCAAAGCAAGTTGGAAGGAGATAACCGACTCCAAAAGTCCTCTGACCCTGCCACTGAGACACCCACGGGCCTGTGCACACACAAACAGGAAGAACAACTATAAATGAAGACACAGTGGAAGAGGATGGGATAGACAGGCCAGAAATGCATGCTGTTCTACAAGAGAATCTAAAAACCAGATCTGGGTTTGCATCAGGTCCTCTGAGCTATGACTGTTAGCTTGGAGTTTTGTGGGACTCCTAACAGTGGGAGTAAATGTGTCTCTAACTCTTTTGCCTGCTCTTGGGACTCTTTTCCTTCTATTGGGTTGCTTTGTCCAGTCTATCATGATAGGAGGGCTTTTGCCTTGTCTTGTGTATTTTATATTGCCCTGTTCGGCTGTTGTCTCTTGGAGGTCTGCTCTTTTCTGAAGACGAAACAGAGGGGGTGGATCTGGTGGAGAGGGAAGATGGAAGATGTGGGGGATGGAAGAAGAGAAGGGAGGGGAAACTGTGGTTGAGATGTATTGCATGAGAGAAGAATCTATTTTCATTCATTCAGAGAGAGAGAGAGAGAGGAGAGATCAGGGATCATTGCTTAGAAAGAGAAAAATTGCAAAGGAGAGTATTATTGAATTTGGCTGCAAAAATGAAATGATATGAAAAGATAATAAACCAACCACAGGGTTCTTCCTCAATACTGGTTGCAAATATTTCTCTGGTTGTGATTTCTTTGCACTAAATAAGGGCATTTTGGTCAGATAAACATATTTCTTTTGGGGTCTGTGGATGTAGCTCAGTATGTAGAGTGCTTGCCTAGCATGTGCGAGGCCCGAGTCCCAGCTCAGGCACTGCACAAGGACTGGTGACACACACTTGTGATCCCAGTGGAGGCTGGAGGGTCAGGAGTTCAGGTCATCCTCAGCTCTATAGCAAGTTTGAGCAGCCTGGGCTACATGAGACTCTGTCTTAAAAGATGGAAAGAAAAAAATGTCTTTTTATCATTAATTTTAACATTTTAAAATCAATGGGCAGGAATATTCAGTTAATGAATTAATTTTAAAAATACTGATGGAAGAACCCATAATGACCATGAGGTATAACTCAATGACAGAGGCCTGGTCTAGCATGCATGTGGCCTTGGGGACCATCTGAAGTCCTGCTAAAGAAGAAACCATGGTGTGTTTGACTGAAGCAGAGACAGGCATGGCTGTCTTAAATTGAGATTTCTACCGAGCACCTGACGGATGATCTCAAGGGCCAGGAGAAATTAGGAAAGGAGGAAGAGAGAGGAGGCTGAGAAGAACAGAAATCTCAGAAAAGGCCGTTTAGGGAAACATGTAGGAGGCACAGAAAATGCAGACGTAAGGCGGCCTGGCCAGTTCTGGCTGTGGACTTTATCCTGAGCCAGCACAGGGCTTAAGATGAGGAGTGGTTTGCCAGGTCGGTCTAACGTGGAAATGATAATCCCATATATAACTGGCACCCTGAGAACAGGCAATGCAATTAATATAATTGATTATTATTTTGCTGTTAATTTTATATTTTATTTTTTAAATATTTATTTTTATTAAATTTTTGCACACACATAATGGTGCATGTGTGTATGTGTGTGTGTGTGCCAGAGATTAACCTTAGTTGTTCCTTCCTCAGATATCATACACCTTATTTGTAATTCAGGCCACGTGAGCCCCTGTAACCACAACACCATGAGAGATGGGGACAAGAGGATCAACGCAGCTTCGTAGCCCTTCAGCCTAGCCCAGAACAGTGAGCTCCAGGTTCAGTGAGAGACCCTGCCTCAAGGAAATAAAGTTGGTCTTACTAGAGGAGGATTCCCAGTGTCTCACTCTGGCCTTCCTAAGCACAAAAATGGAGTATATGTATACACACACACACATACAAACACACACACACACATGCTTATACCATATATACATGGCTCATGAAATCAAGATAGAAGGGAGGCGAACAATAGAGTGAACTCCAGCAGAGACCTTCTGTCTACTGTTTGAGAGGCGCTTGGAGGTAAAGGGTCCTTGTGGGGTCTGTTGGTCACCAGCATGACCTGGGGCAGTGGTTGAATTCTGCTGGTCTTCATGTCTCTCTCTGTATAATGACCTAAAGTGTTCCCAGCAGTGGTGACAGGTGGCCGTGGTAACACCCACAGGGTGACTAGGCTGGGCCTGAGTGTACTCGGTGTGGAAGCTGAAGTCACAGCTGCCACAGAGGAGGTGAAGCAATCAGAAGACCTGATCATGGTGAGAACGTGAGGAAGAAGAGGGAACTGAGTGAGAAGAAAAAGAAACTGGGGCAGGGAGAGGTGAGGGCTGTGTCTTAGGGAAGTATGGGGACCCAGAGGAGGAGGGTCATACTCAGGGACCTGAAGGCACCTTCTGTGGAAGGCACGAGATATGGTGAAACCGGGAATTAACAGAGACCCTGACACAGCACCAAGTGGAGGCTGCTACATCCTGGAGAGGCCACAC
>LOEQ01009746.1:0-23024 GCA_001685075.1 Bramus lutescens
CACCACCACCCTGGTGTCCTTACACTGCCTTCCCTCAGCTGCTGCTTTGCCACCTCTTCTATTGCAACAGAACTCACCAGTTTGCTTACTCAATATGCAACTTTTCCTCCTACATTCAAATTTCCTCTGAATCATTTATGTAAAATATAAGGGTACAAGTCTAGAAAAATAATTTTAATGATCACCTTAGCTTGTCTCTAGGGAGCCAAACTGAATCAATAAAATTGATGAGACCATAATGGAAACAAACTCACTGGATCAAGTGCCTATTGTTGGGTCTGAATTTATCACTCACAATGTGATGCTTGAAGAAAATATCAAATTCACAGGATTTGTGATGTGCTCATTTATCAAATTATAAAAGTATTGTTAAACATGACTTTTAAAAAAGACAAAGCTTCTAAGTAAATCACTTGATGTTTAGTGACATGTTTCTTCATACACCTGAAAAGGGGAATTGTAATCATCAGCACACTTAGAATGAGAAAAGAAAGTTATGGATCAAGGTGGTGATGAGATTGGTTCAAAATCATATAATATGAAATATTGCAGTCATAATTATAATCCAAACACTCCAACTCCAGAGTGAGATCCCTCTTCTTACTTTGTCCATTAATAGTTGCTATGATAAAATCAAATAATTTTGTTGTTGAAAATAACTTGGAATATAGAAAAAAATTGAAGGTAATGAAAGTGAACATTGTAGTCAATTTTATTGGTGTTAAATGTTCACTCAAAATGAGATTACATGCTTCTGTTGCATTACTCTTCAATCTTACGCAGAAAAATGTATTATGACTAGGGAGGATTTAATTCTTTTCCATTTATATGATTATATACACACCTGAGATGAATATGTGATGCTGACAATTAGATGTAAAAATAATGTTTTACTTAAAGGTCTCCCAAATTGCTCCTGTTAAAAAATGAACAATTTCTTTTCTTTCCTTTTATGACAAAGAGACTTTTAAGAATTCCTTTTTTTCATCTTAGCTGAACATGAAAATCAAATTTGACCTTTACAAGTCATTGAAAGTTCTCAGGGTTTTTTCCTTGTTTATGAAAATATATTACTTTTTTGCTGATTAATAAAGATATTTTGTTCCAGTAATCAATTTAATTTACAACATGTTCATATAGCATTAATTTTTCATGGTTTGTATGATGCCACAAGTGTAATGATTCCAAGTGTTGAAAAATATTAACAAAGAAATAAAATTTTAGAATAATTCAATTCAGTTATTTCCACACTGTTATACAAAACCAATATAATTTTCATTTTTTATCAACCTCCTTTTATTGTTGTCTTAGAGATAAATCTGGGACATTTTGTTTGCTAACAAAGCAATCTAGCCTTGAGATATATCTCTAGCTCAAGTTTCAAAAAGTTATAGACTTTCCACATTGATAAATATATCATTAATACACAATTCTTTTTATAGGACATTTTATTATTTATTTATTTGTTATTAATTATTAATCACTGCAAACTCATTCTATAGAAACATTGACATTCTGACATCAAAACTACATACGTGCATCACTTATGTGGGACAGCCCAGCCCATTGCGGGTTGTGCCACTGCCATTCCTGGGCTTGTAGTCCTGGGTTCTATAAGAAGCAGGCTAAGAAAGCCATGGAGAGTAAGCCACCAAGCAGCCGTCCTTCTTGGCCTGTGTATCAGCTCCTGCCTGCATTTCCTGCCCTGTCTAAGTCCCTGCCCCGACTCTGTCCATCATGGACTGTCATATAGAATTGTAAACTAAATAAACCCTTTCCATCCAGTTGTTTTGGTTACGGCATTTCACCACATTAATAGAAACCCTAATCAAGAAACTCAGGGACTGACATAATTAATATTGTAGAAATAATGCATTATAGAGTGTGATCTACAGAATCAATACAATACTCATTACAAGTTTAATGATATTATTCAACAACTAGAAAACAAACCCTAAAATTCACATAGAAATTCAGATGATCACAAAAGCTTCCTAAGCAGAAAGAGCAACACTCTGGGCATCACAATACAGTATCTAAAATTATAGTACAGTATGACAAAGCCATAGTAACAAGAACACAACGGAATACACCATTCTGTCTTGTTTTTTGTTATTGTTATTTAAAGGCACATACATTCATCAATAGAAGATGAGAAGTAAAAATAAACAAGTTGCATATGCTTAAATACTAAATTTTAAAATTAACAAATGTATGAAGAAAATGGTTGAAAAAATAATTCTAGGACATCTGTGGTACTACCCTAATTACTTATACTTACCTAAACTTGTACCAGAGCAAACACTAAAAATTAAAATCTAGACTAGAAGAATAATTTAAGAATATACTATAAAAATAATGAAAACATGAGTTCTAGTTACTAAATAAAAGGAAAAAATAGAAAGAATTTTGGTATAAACTGAGCAGAACTTTTCTACAAAAAAAAGGTGGTGAAAGAGCATAACATAGCTTAAAATACTTCTTTTTTTAAATCAGAAAGGCACAAAGAAACATAGACATGAGCTGATTAGAACCTTTCTTATAACAGGAAAGTCTCAAGTAATAAATGTTTATGGTATAACAAATTAGCTGAATAAAAGGGTAAATATCTCCTATGTTATCTTAGTTCTGTTGACCGAAAAGTACTGTACTGTTCAAATTCTTTAGAAGACTCACTATCTGGCATGTTCATTTGGTCCTTAATAATTATTTGTGTTAGTACTTTATGTAACTCCCAGCCCTAGCTGTTTTGGAACTCACTCTGTAGACCAGGTTGGCCTCAAAATCACAGAGACCCTTCTGCCTCTGCCTACTGAGTGCTAAGATTAAAGGTGTGCACCACCACTGCCCAGCCTAAATACACAATTTTCCTGAATTATTAATTTTTCTTTTTAATGTCTTGCCTACTTAAACATTGTTTTTATAATAAAATTTTCCAGTTGTCACAGTAGATATTATGCACTCTGTTTCTATTCTGTTATGGAGATTACATCATGCAGATTTTTGAATTCAAAGAAACATCAATGCTATTTTCCAGAGAAAATAAAGTGACATTAGGACAAGTGAACATGTCTTCTAAGTATATAGACCCTGTATTCATTCTTAAAATATCCTCATATTTAATCCTGGAAGACATTATCTTTCCAAATAGTGTAGATTAGCCAATATGCTTGTTAATTTGCTTTCTACTTATGTATGCAATATCTCAGAAATTCTACCTAGGATTACTCCAGACATCCAAAATAATTTATTATTTTTTTTGGTGAATGTCTCATCATACAAATTAATTCTGTTACTTGGTGGTCTAAAAATGATTCTGTTTTTTCAATTTATTGTTCAAATAATATTATCAAGATAATTTATTTCAGTTCTTTGAAGGTATTTTGAAGAAATTTGTGGTATTTTGTAAGCATTCAGTGTAAAAATATTTTCAGCAGTTACTTGCTGTGGCATAATGCTTTTGTACACTGTAAAGATTTATTCCACATATTGGTATAATAAAATGCTAATTGACCAGTAGCAAGGCAGGGATTATAGGCAGAGCCACCAGACTAAGAGAATTCTGGGAAGATGAAAGGAACAGATGTAGCCACCAGCCAGACACAGAGAAAGTAAGATGAGAGTGCCTCAGTTAGAAAAAGTACCAAGCCATGTGGCTAGACATAGACCAGAATTATGAATTAATTTAAGTTGTAAGAGCTAGTTAATAATAACCCTGAGCTAATAGTTGAAAAAGTTTATAAGTAATATAAGCTTCTGTGTGTTTCTTTGGGGCTGAACAGTTGTACAGGACTGGGAAGGACAGAAACTTCTGTCTGCAGTTACAACTTTGAAATATTTTGTGTATATGACCAGAAGCCTTAATAAAATATATGTATTTTTATATGTATGTTTCTTGGAGCTAGAGAGAAAACTTAGAATTGTTTACTACTCTTATAGAGGAACCAGTTTCAATTTCTTGCACCTAAATGGCAGTCCACACTTAACAGTAACTCCTCTTTCAGGAGATCCAATACCATTTTCTGAACCTCAAGGACTCTAACACATACATGATATACACACATATATTCAGGCATACATATTTTTATATTTTTATTTATACATACATGTCTATAAAAAAGTAATTTTTAAATTTTCTTTTTTAAAACAATCTTCTTTATTTTGTATACCAATCTCAGTGCCTACTCACCCTAACCCCCTGCTCCAACTCCTTCACCCACCCCACGCCCATTAGCTCCTTAGAGAGGTAAGGACTCCTATGGGCTATCAACAAAGTCTGGCATATCACACTAAGGCAAGGCCAAGGCTCTGCCCCCTGTAACTAGGCTAAGCAAGGTATCCCTACCATAGGGAATGGGATCCACAAAGCCAGTTCATATATTGGGGCTAAAAACACTTAAGTACTAATAGCAAAAAAAAGATGAAAGAAAGGAAGGAAGGAAGGAAGGAAGGAAGGAAGAAAGAAAGAAAAGAAAAGAAAATTTAAGGCTATGGAGAAAATGCCTGACAAATAGTTGAGAGTTCTTAAAATATATTTGAAGATGATACAAGATGAAGAGATGAGATTTACTATGCTTTCCCAACATGCTAACATCTGTTTGTACTGCTTAAATTATCAGTACTACATTGACAGACATGTATCCATGTCTTGTTTTCCATTTCTTTGTATGGGAAGGCTATAATGGACATTTTTATATGGTTTCTAGGTTAATTGTTTTCTCTTTTAACTATTACTTTTTTTTCTCCTGCCTAATGTGTGGTCGACATTTACATTATATATGTTTCTATTTGTAAAAGTGCATGTATTCTCTCTTCTAACAGTAAATTTTTAATTTTGTGAAGTTTTAAATAAATGGAAAATATAAAAAATGATTTTAAAATTTTGTTTATTCCTTTGGTGTACAGTGTGTTATATTTATTAGAAATGCAAGTCATAAAAGTTGCAACACTAAACTATGTTTGACTCTTAGGGATTTGTTTTGGTAGCTTGTTCCCACTTTTTTGTAACTTAAAGGAAGTATATAAATGGTATCACTGATACTAACACTACTACTGATCTTGCTTCCACATGGTCCATTTGTAATTTTCTACTATCAAAACTGGGTTTTACAGAATCTCTTTAAATATATATGGAGAAAAGCTGTGCCCTGCACTGGGGTCCACTCTGTTGGACAGATTAGTAACATTCAGGCTATGCTGTGCCTGCATGAATTGATTTTACAAGGAGAAGTTTGCCACAAGGTACTACATCTTGAGAGTAAGTACAAAAGTAGAATGTCCTGTTTATACAAGTAAACACCCACCTGCCAGCACAGCACAGCCACCACTGGTAAACTATTTATTGGTGCCAATAAACATTTCCTCCCATGGATATATCAAAAAGAAGAGAACTATCAGACACGTGAACTCCATCTATGACTCCAGTTCTGTCTCCCATACTGACTATAAACAAAGGCACTCCAAGATAAGGACACACCTGCCTATCCATCACTGAGTCATTTGTCAGAGAATTACTGGGGTGGATCAAAGAGAATGTCCAGCTGTCCTTATAGTTCAGTTAAACACGGTTTCTCCTTCCAATTCCACATGGTCCACTTCAGGATGGCCCATCAAGGAGACACTCAAAGCTGCCTGCCATGTAGGCCAATGCATAATTTCTCTGTCTTGGCAGCACTAGGAAGGGTCTCTTAATCTTTATTTAGCTAGCATTATCAACCTTCTACCCCAGTATTTGCTCTCGAGTTTACTTTCAATACTGACTCTTTACACCCATGACCTCTACATATATTTACTTGTTGCTCTGTAATTCGTATGTCATTGTGTGGATTATAATGAATGGCATGCTATCAATTCACTAATCAAAATTAAGGGGAATATAGAACTATGATTGACATTGTCACGTTTCAAAGTTAGCTCAAAAGAACTTTAATGATTTAAAGCTGATGAAAGAAATAAACTTTTAAATTCTGACGAGGATAGAAGGTCAGATATATATGATTACACTCCTGGCATATTTTTCTAATAAGAATTGGAGAAGTTATCATGATTCCACTGAAATTCAACAAATAAAATCACTATTGCAAAATATTTGAAATAATATAATTTTCAAACAAATTAAACCATGCAGTAATACAAACAAACCGTTATGGAGATTTGTGGTCAGAAACTAAACATTAACTCTGGTAAGCCAATGCCAGTTTTGTACTGTAACATAATATAACATAATATAACATCCTTCTTGTTAAGGGAGAATTTTTAATTTTATATCTTATGTGACTGTTCATGTTGAATTTTCCCTAACTAATTATATTGTGAAATGGTATGTAAACCCATATATGAGCGTATGTTTAGGTATTTTCATGTAGAGTTGAATAATTACTGAATATCATTTATTCCACTAAAATAGCTCCCAATGCCTTCCACTAGCAATAAGCAAACAAGTCAATGGGTTTCAACAAACATGCAGCTATAACACAAAATACAAACTCAGTTGCACTGAAAAAATAAAATAAAGACACTAACATGAAATTTGTACTCAAACAAAATAGCATAGCCTTCAAAGGACACATACCATGTGCAGCCTTCCAGTGCAGTTGGAATCTTCTGCTCTGGGTCACGAATGGTTGCCCTAATCTGAACAGCAGAATTTATTATCAGCTAGGAAAAACATTGTTCTTATTTTTGGCTGTTCTTTTTGGATTCTGCTTCCATAATACTTTCACCGGTAATCTCCATAATGCACCATGTAGAAAGAACAATGTGTGTTTCCTCTGGCCACAGAGCCATTGCACCTCAGGTGTCAGAGTAATGGAGTAGATTGTAGAGAACAGGCTGTGCTTTAACCTGAACTGTTCAATACTGAATAGAATAGCAGCTTTTGGGTTGTATACTACACTGATTTATCTACTTCATGAGGCAATAGCTCTTCCATTATGAAACAATTATCAAAGGAGACAACTTTACAACATCTTAGACCAGTAAAGAGCCACCATCTGCCTAGGAGCATATCAAAAGACAGACTGATCATTTCCACATAATTCTTAAAAAAATTACTTGCAATTTTTTCAAATGATATCAGGACCACCAGACATATGTGCTGATCAATATAACTTCCTGCCACCTTGAATGCATAGCAAATGTGCAATGGTGTCTTAGGAATTGATCAGACTATATCCACTACAATCTATACCAATAAAAAGTGTAGAATCAATGGGAAGACACTGATTTTTAAAAAATCGTATCTCCAGATTGCCTGTTTCAAACAATATCACATTCCCACATAGTTCTCCTGGTTCTCAATGACTACTGCAGCAGTGATTAAAGAGTTATTTTAATACAATATATTGCTCAAGTTATTAGTAGACATTCATGCCATCCATATGATGATGGAGTTGTTTCAGGTGTTGTGATAGAAAGCTGTGGAGTCAGGCAAGCTTTGATCATACTTTTACAGGAAGATGTGGGATGCTAGGTGAATTAAAATTCATGCACGCAGCCCTCCAACATATGATTCAAGCATGTAGCCCTCCAACATATGATTCATGAAATGTTAAAAAGAATGAAGCTAATGCTAAGTTGTTACGGATATTAAGTTATAGATAAAAGTTACAGATATTATGGATGTGGAAAATCTGTTGAGGAAAGCCCAGGCCATGAACAGAGCCAGAATAAGACAGAGATTATGTTTGCTGTATCCAGCAAGAGGACGGAGATGTGAATTCCTAAGATTTGTAAGCTCACACGACAGTGCAATATGGTCAGAGTGTTGAGTGTGGAGACACAGGATTTAGCATTTTCTTACTGGGTTTTGTTCCTTCCTTGGTTTTACTTTCGCTATTTTCTATTCCTCCTCTTGACAACGAATCTTTCACTCCATGGCACCTTACACTGAAAGCACTTAGAGTACAATTTTCTACAGAGTATCACAGAACAGATGCTTTCTTTAGTCCTCAAAAGAAATTCAGGACTTAAAGTTTAAGATCCACAGGATGACTGAGATTTTTGGAGCTCTTGAAGTCTGGCTCAGTGTACTTTGAATTTTGAAATGTACAGGAATCTGTGGGGGGCAGAAGAAAGAGGTTGCTGTACCATATATGTAACATATAGCATCTTCCTAAAATACATATATACTGGAAGTTTCATCCCCAACTTATAAACATATTAAATAGTAATAAGTAGGGTGATTACTACAGCAGTGAATTAAACTAGTCATGAATTATTACTGACAGAGATAGCAAAAGGAATTTCATGGTTAAAGAATAAAGTCACTTAAGGCATAGCTTTGAAGTAATGTTTTGTCCCTGGCTCCTTCCTGTCTTTCTCCAGTTAATAAACATAAAATGACAAGCATTGTTCCAGCTCGTGATCCCTGTGTTGATGTTCTGCCTCACAGAGCAGTTTACATGTAATAAAGGAAGTGAATGTGTAATGAAACCCCTCAAACCGTGAAACAAAGTAAATCCTTTCCGTCATTTTTCCTCTGGGATATTTTTTCACAGTGATGGAAAATTACTAGTGCACTTTTGTTATTGGAAATTTAATTTGGATTCTATATCCTTAAGATGTGTGCCATCAAATTCTACACTGCATCACTTAAAAAGAATAACATGTGTGTGTTTGTCACTGGGAACACTTCGGTCTCCTGCTATCAAGAGTGACAGTGTATACTGTCCTGCATTGAAGTACTCTGTGTTGTAGAAGAAAGGTTTCAGTTTGTATGTTGCCTTATTTTATTTTCTACTGCATAAACCAGAAGTTTCTTTGTATACATCTTAAATAAAATAAAGTAAATTGGGACATATTAAAAAATTACTTGAAAGTTCACATATAGCAATATAACTTACATATTAAATAGCATAGTAAGAAAATGATTTGATATAATTTTGAACAGAAGAAAAATGGAAATTTTTCAGTTAAAACACTCACCTTTAAAACATTTTTAAAAATATCTTGTTCTAAATGAATCACTGTGACAAACATACTCAGTGTTAATTCCTATTGCATTAATGATCAGTAGAATTAGAAGAAAAATGAACTTTCACAATCATTTCCTGAAAACAATAATACATGTTGGATTCTTTGGAATATGAAAATAGCATTTCTTCTTCAATACACAGAAAGTTGAAATCACATATCAATCATTGTGTGGTGACCATAGTAGAAATGAAATTAGGGGAAAATATCTTTATATAGTCTTATGATTTTTGTGTTTTTTGCCTAAATTATATCCTCTCTCATCACCTAACATTATGCTATCTATGACTCCTTACTAAATTTTTAGTGTTTCTCCCTTTTCTTTCTTTCCTTCTGAGTTACTATTCTTGTTATACCTAGGCATTTTTCTGAATTTTTGATTATGTTTCTTTATTTTTGAATAATATTCCATGATGTATGTATACCACATTTTCATTATCCATCAGCTTTTGATTGACATATAGACCACTTCATTGTTGTTGTGAATGGAGCAGTAACAAACAGGGATGTACAACTATCTCTGTGGTAAGTGCTCGTTGCCATTCGTCATATCGGAGGTAAAGCAAATGGCAATTGAAGGCCAGGTGCCAATTCACCAGAAGAATAGCTCTCTGATGGATATGTCTCATTCAATGAAAGCCTATGAGAATACAAACTCCAAACTGTCTTTTGCTTCTGCTGCATCTTTGGTATCTGACGTTATGGATATGGTGTGGGTATTTCCCCACCACCATTTTGTAAAGTATATATCTAAATCTTATGAGCATTTATATCTGCGGACTTTCTAGAAGATGACTCCTTCTTAAATTGTATTGCTTATTTGATATTTAAAATGTTAGCTACAAAGTTTGATGTGTAGGCTATACAAAGAAATACTGCACAAGTCAGTAATTATATAATCCCTGAAAGCTGTTTTATATCACAGCTCAGGCTGACATAGGCTAATGATTGCATTTCCAGCTAATAAGACAGCCTTTCTTACTATTAGCTGATTTTTGAGGGTCAAAGTAAGTTCAGATTAGAAAGGTTACCTGCTAATGAGTGTTAACGGACTAGTCAGAAATGCAGACTAGTCCACAAACACAAAATTGCCATCTGTCTGATTTGCTGAACCGCGGTTAGGCACAAAGCAACTTAATTACCATGGCAGTTTCTCTCCCTAGGTCTGACTAATTATCTAGGACAGAAATTAACTCTCTGCACAAGGCTACAAAGAATAATATGACTTCATGGCCCTGATAAAGAGTTGCAAGTTTCTTTTTTTTTAATAGTCTAAAGTTACACGCAGTGTAGGAAAATATATTTTAAGATTTAATGTGTTTTTAATTTCACTGTGCCTTGGAAAATGCCAAATGGACTAATACTAGGAGATTTAAGGTATACACCTGGGTTCCAACAAAAGCTTTTCTCCAGAGTGTCTGGAGAAAGCCCCATATTTCTGCTAATCACAAAATGTTAGTAGAGGAGCAATAATATGAGCAAAGGTGTCAAGTTCACGACGGGGAAACTCACAGAAACAGCAGACCTGAGCTGGTGGGAGCTCACTGACTCTGGATTGACAGCTGGGGAACCTGCACATGACCAAACTAGGCTCTCTGAATGTGGGTGGGTGGCAGTTGTGTGGCTTGGGCAGTCTCGGGGGACACTGGCCTTGGGACCAGGTTTAAACCTACTGCTTGTACTGGCCTTTTGGAGTCCATTTCCTCAGAGGGGGGATATCTTGCTCAGGTAGACACAGCTGGGAAGGCCTGTGTCCTTAGTCATTGTGATTTGGCAACCTTTGTTGACTCCCCATGGGAGACCTTACCCTCTCTGAGGAGAGGATGAAGAATGGCATGGGGGAAGATGGGGAGAGCAGGAGGAGAGAAGGGAGGAATATAGGATTGGTATGTGAAAAATAAATATTGTTTTAAAAAATAGGAAAAAATGTTTAATATACTCAGGAATATAGGATATATGCACAATTTCCTTCTTTTTCTTAGACTCCTCAAGAGTCTATCTTTCTAACTTTTTTAACACTTTATAAAGATTATCTCTTCAGATAGATAACGCAATGACTGACTATTTGCTGCTACAACTGCACTTTACAGCCAATTAAAAAGTTGAAATTTATTGCTTGTATGCTATTGGGGTGGCTCTGTCTCATATCATTTACTGGAATGTGACCTTAAATGTTACTCCTATATTCAGCATGAGTCTATTGGAGCATAAGTATGAGTGTGTGTGTGTGTGTGTGTGTGTGTGTGTGTATGTGTGTGTGTTAAGAAAAAAGAAAATCTGGAGCCAACAAGAAAAAATATAGAAGTCAGCAACACAGCAACATGATAAAATAAAGAGAGTTACACCAGAATGACGTGTATGTTCCTTTACTAACCCTTAGATAGATTAAGTCACAATAAAGATTCCTTGCAAACCTGTGCGCAGACTTGGAGCTAGTTTTCTAAGACTACAATAGGTAAGGTTGTTGCTATTGCACTAATTGCCCATGAGTGGCACAGGTGTATCCTCTACTAGTTTGGTTTTTATTTTGTGAAGACTTTCCTAGGTAATTTCCATAATAGCTACATCAATTTGCAATCCTGCCAGCAGTGAATAAGTTTTTCTTTCTCTTCATCTTCTGCTACATTTGTTGACAGATTTCTTAATGATAACCATTCTGATTAAAGTGAAATGTTATTTTGTAATAAGTTTAATTTGTTTGAATACTGGAAACATTTTAAAATAGTCAGTGGCCATTTGGGTTTCTTCCTGCGAGAATTATTTATCCTATTCCTCAGTTGTTTATTTTGTTTCCTTGGTGTTTAATTATTTATATTGTTTTAAAATTGTATTAGACCCCTTTCTGGTTTTGCTTTTGTTTTTGATTTTTGGATTTTGTTTTCTTTTGGTTTGGTTTTGGTTTGTATAAACAAAATCTGCCAGTATGCCTCAAGAGTAATTCAATAATGTCAATAAAAATTCTGCCTCTGGGGCTGGAGAGATGGCTCAGTGGTTAAGAGCATTGCCTGCCCTTCCAAAGGTCCTGAGTTCAATTCCCGGCAACCACATGGTGGCTCACAACCATCTGTAATGAGGTCTGTCGCCCTCCTCTGGCCTGCAGGCATACACACAGACAGAATATTGTACACATAATAAACAAAAAAATATTTTTAAAAAATTCTGCCTCTGAACATTTAAAATCAACTCCGAAACATCATACTGTGAACTGATCAATACCCCAGTATAATTCCCTCACCCTGGACTATAAAAGAAGAACTGGCCCCAACAGATTTCATAGCACGTGATTCCACAGTCATTTGTTAGGGAGCTCTTTCAGGAAGATCACCTGAGGATTAACATCTGATTGTTCCTGGATCTCAAGTCAAGCATACTTTCTCCTGACCAGGATACATGGTTCACTTCAAGATGATATTCCAAACTGACACTCAAAACTTCCTACCATGTAGATTTGCACTTGAAAGTTCTATTCCCTGGTAGTCCTGTATCTGTGTTCATTAATCCCTTATCCGGACATGGGTCACCTTTCTGCACAAATATCTGCCTTGTATTTTTGCTTTCGATATTAACCCTTCATACTCTACAAACTCAACCAATTTTTTGGCTGTTTGGTAACTGGCATATCATATTTTTATGTGAAATAAAGCATGAAACTCTTACTGATTTTTGCAATCAATGTTGGAATGGATGGAGATGACAGAATAAGATATTCTACATACAGTGAATTAATTTCAAGAATAGCAAATATAGATTACCTTCTAATGGGATGCTTTGAAAGAGCATCAGCAATCATAGACAGGATGATAAGACACCGGAAAAGCACAGGGAAAGAGAAGTCTAACTCAGCACAAAGTGCAAAGCAGCACACCAGTTCATCAGAATCCCCAGAGGGTTGTAGGTGTGGACAGGGAAAAACACAGATGTTCCTGGTGAGAAGTAATTGGCAGTCATACCCACACCATAAGCCTGCAGTTCTTCAAAGTCTTGGATCTAGTTGGAGAATTTGGTGAAACAATAATTCTTCCTTTATGCCAGTTCAGCAATCAATAGGAGATCGACTTTGTTTCTCCTCTAATTCCAGAGAGCGATAGGAGAGTACCATCTTCTCCAGTAATGTATCATTTAACGTTACTCTATTCTAGAATCCTGAAACAGGGAATGACCACAAAGCAATAAGTATCTGTAAATAATTTAATTTGAGCACACTTTAAGCAAGAAAGTTCTAATGAGCTGAGGGTCATATTTGTCCAACAGGTTAAAATACTCCACAGTCTATACTTGATCTGAGTAATTCACTTGATAGTTGAAATGTATTTTAGATAGTGTAATAATATTTAGTATGTGTTTTAGCAAATACACTCGCCTGAAATCAGAGTGCAGAACTAAGCCACTAGAGAACAGGCAGTGGTGGTACATAACTTTAATCCCAGGACTTGGAAGACAGAGGCAGACAGATCACTGTTAGTTCAAGTCCACCCTGGGCTACAGGAAATTGATCCAGTCTGAAAGAGAAACAACTCACACAGAGGGGATCCTAGCTCTTGGGAGCCCATGAATTGAATCCTAGCACTAAGGAGGTGGAGACAAGTGTGACATAGCTGGGCAGAGAGAAGAATATAAGGCAGGAGGAGAAAGGAACTCAGTGCAGTCTGAGGTAACAGTCGAAGGACAGGATGGCCCCTTTGATCTGAGTTTTGGTAGAGGTAAGAACTCCAGTGGCGGGCTGCTCTGCTTCTCTGAACCTTCAGCTTTCACCTCGTGATAGCTGACTCTGAGTCTTTTTTATTAAGAACAATTAGAATACGTGCTATAAGAAAGAATTCAGTTTAGAAAGACATCTTTTTGTTTTAGTGCAATAACTTAACACGGATGTGAGAATTTTCATGAATTCTCACCTTAGAAGAAGAGCTAAAAGCAATCAATGGCTACTGAGAGGAGGGAAATTAGTCTACCCTTGTGACAAGCTTCCTGATATGTTATCCAATACCAAGTGATCAGTCCTAAGAATGTACTCATATGAACCGTGTGTGTGTGTCTGTGTGTGTGTGTCTGTGTGTGTGTTTACCAATAAATAAATAAGAGACCATGAATCTTAGAACAATATATGGGGGGGCAGGAAAGGAGATGGATTGGTAGAAATGGCATGATTATAATAATCCTGCATGAGATTCTCAATTTTTTAAATAAGAAAAAGAAAAGAAGAGGTGCAACTTAAAAGCATCCGTGTTCCTATGTGAATGTGTCAAGCTAAAGAAAAAGAAGAGCAAGAAGGAAGAGGAGGTATTTCAGGACTGGGAATATAGCTCAGTTAGAGTAATGGTTGCCTATTGCGTTGCATGAGGCCATAGGTACTATCCCCAGCACCACAAAGACTATTTTAATAGTTAATAGCTGCAGCTTCATTAACCTAAAAATAAAGCTTTTTGTGTGACATGACATGAAATACCAATAATATTTTTTCTTGAAATTTAATTTCCTCAAACAACCAAAATGAATAATAAGAGAAAACAAAAGAAATTGTCAGGATACAAGAAAATCATTAGTCTTAAAATTCTTTCATGAATGTTATTAAATATTTAAAATTAAATTTGGTTTATAACTCTAGTTTTGTGTAGTTTTAAGGTTTCTAAACTCTGTTGAACCTGCTATTATTTTATCATGATTGTTATTTTAACATACTATAAAAAACATAAAAATGGATTGCTAAATTGCCCTCGTGAACATGCGTTTTCAGTGCTATTTCATATAGCATGAGCTGTCTGCGTATAGATAAGGAGTAATCTTCTTCATCAATTCTCATGTTTTGCATGTGTTGACTCTAAATTTTTTGATGATTTCTCATATATACAAAATATTGTAAATGTATTTATTCCTCTATTACTCCTTGATGTCCACTTTCCTTCCTTTCTTATTCCCTTATTCTTCCTACCTACTTCCCAGGTCACTACACCTTTAGAAAATAGTGACACTCCCTTCTCCAAAAACCATTTTCAGCCATTAACTCCTCAAGAAAGGACACATTCGTGAAAACCTCTATTTGTGATGGAAAGCTAGAAGGCCTATTCTTGTGCAGGTATCCATACATGCACAGTGTTCATGGTAGCAATGACAGTGTCATATCTGGATATCAGCGCTTCTTAACGCTTATTTATCTTCAGATTCTTAAATTATTCCATCCTCTCTCTTGTGAAATTCCTAGGTCTTAGGAATAGGAGACTATATACATGTCTTGAGCACTCATCAGTCACTTATTCTCAGCACTTGGATCATATGTAAGTCTATTTATAACCATCATTCTCTGCAAAGACTCATATTCTGAGACTTTCATAAGGCTGTAGGCATATACATATTTAGAAGGAAGTTTGATAATATATTCACTTAGAGAAAACTGGTAGTGTGTTCACCACCTGGATACTTATATTTCTCAGCCACAGGATTTTGATCAAGTCCATAGCCTCTGTGTGTATTCTTTAGTATGGTATATACCTCAAAACCAATCAGTTATTTTGAGGTTTTTATCTAAAAATATTCATATCACCACTATTGCACTGATGAGCATAACCTGCCTAGTGTCAGTACTTTAGCACCAATAATTTGGAGCTGAATAATATAGTTGATGGATTTTCAACCTCAGCATCCTATATGCCATCATCAGACACTGTGAACCCTAGGCAGCAGGAACAGTGCTACCAGGTAGGTTCTATCTTCTTTACTCTGGCACATGTAACCTAAATGTGGTATTTTCATCAATATGGATTACCACCAAGGTATGGTGGCCAAATGAGATGAATTACAATCTATATTTTGTGGGATTTCTCTGGGGCTTCTTTGGCCAACAAATAATAAGGAGGTAGCTCCCATCAGACATTGCAATTTTTGTTTCAAAGTCTGTGCTTCTGTGAACAACATTATCAGTCTGAAAAGGGTAACGCTGTTCTAATATGTTTTTATTAATTTTTATTTGAGTTGTAATTAAATGTTGTGTTTATAAATCAGTGGGGTTCCATATGGTTCTTTTGTGTATTCTTAGGGTTTTTTAGCCCCTGTCCTCATTTCTCCTCTCCCCTTATCCAACCTAACTCAACCATTTAAACCGCAGTTTCAAATATAGTGTTTTTATATTTCCCCCTATAGTTATCCACCAACATGCCTTTATTCTTGCTCATTGGCTTCTGTAAGCACACTTAAATTTAAATACAAAAATCTCCATTTGAAGCAAGTCTCTGGATTCATCATTTTCTTCCTGAGCCTGGCTACCTCACTCAGAATAATCATTTTCATTTTCATCAACTTTTATTCAAAGTTCAGTTTTACTTTTATGGATGAATAGGATTACCTTATGTAAATGTGCATTACATATTAAATTATGCATATGTATGTATATGTATGTTTCATTCATCAGTTGATGTACATCTAGTCTGATTCTATTACCAAGATATTGTAAATAGGCCCATGAATTAGGCTGTAAAATTCTTTAGGTACATGCCTAAGTTTGATGTACCTGGACCATAAAGAAGTTACACTTTTAGCTTTTCAAGAAATCTCCACACTGATTTCCATAGAGGTGGCATGAGTCTACGTTCCTTCCAATGCTGAGTAAGAATCCTGCTTTCCCATCCTCTCAGAATCTGCTGTAATTTTCTTATATCCATTCTGACTGAGGCAAGATGAAATCAGAAAGTACTTTTAATACACGTTCATCTGGGGCCTCATGATGGTTCACATTTTTTGAAATGTTTGTATTTCATTTTGGGGGGGGCAGAATTCTCTGTTTAATTGCATGAACCAATTTTTGATTGGGTTGCTTGCCTTCTTGGTGTTTAATTTCTTGAAATCTTTGACTTTTCTAAATACTCTTTTCCTCTATCAGATATTTAGCTGGCATGGTGTTTTCTTCCATTCTATAGGTTGCTTCGTCACATGATTGACAGTTTAAATTCTGGTACAGAAATTTTATAACTTCACAACACTCCATTTGTAAATTGCTGTTCTTATTTCCTGAGCAATTAAAGTCCTATTTTTAAAGTCATTGACTGTTTCTGTTTCTTGTAGTGTACTCTCTTCTTTTTTCTCTAACAATTTCAAAGCTTTGGGTTGTATGCTGAAATTCTTGATTCATCTGGAATTGATTTTTGTGCAATGTGAGAGAAATATACAGTTCCATTCTTCTACATATAGATATCTCATTTTTAGTATCATTTGGTAAGGGAGCTGTCTTTTTCTCTATTTATTTTTGAAGCCTGTCAAAAAATATCAGGAGGTTGTAGGTCTGTATCTGGGTCCTTACTCTATTCCACTGATCTATGTGTGTGTCTTTATGCCAGTGTCATGCTGCCTTTATTTCCATTGTTATAGAATACAGCCCCAAATTATTGACTAGCTTGTACATTTAAATTAATTTACTCTTATTCATCTACTTATTGTCATGTGATCCATGGCTTACTCATCCACCAGCATCCTCCTTCGTGGATAGCTTGGGGCATCTTCTCCAACTCTGCCACTTCCTTTTGATTCTTAAATCCAACCTTTTCCTGCCTTGCCATAGGCCAAAACAGATTTATTATCAACTAATGAGAGTAACACATATTCACGGTATACAAAAGAATCATAACACAGCAATTTACAAAATATGGATTTTATATTCTGTGAAATGACAATGTTATCGAGTGTTAACTTAGCACTTTTGAAATAATATTTAAAACATACTTTTCAACATTTTTATGTTGAAAATAAATGCTTCCACCCAAATGGTCATTTTTATTTTCTGTTACTTTATAGATAAATTGGTTTTAAACCTCGATTTGTGACTTGTGAAATATTTCCAGGACTACCACTTTGGTTTTAGGATGCTACCACTTTAATCACGGACTTCAGGTTAATTCAACATAAGGGCCACTCTTTTCAAACTTCTTTTTTCCTCAGATTAGGTGGAAAGGTATTTTTCTTCACATTGTCATTCCCCCATATAAGACCAGATGACAGCAAGACACATATTTTCTCCAGGGAGTCCAAAACACAGAATGAGCAGAGATATTTTCAGACAAAAAGTTTTCAAAGATTGAAGTTGCCACATCAAAGGTTGCAATGAAAACAGGATAAAAAGGCTGGTCAATCTTCCAATAGGTGGCGCCCTTAGCTATCAGCGATCATTAGCTCCTTCTACATTCATCTCACACAAAAGCCTAGGAATCTATTACTGACCTGCAGCTGGCACCCTCATCCATAGATAAATTCAGTAACAGATGGCCAACTAGATAACTAAATGTCTGAAACTTCTCACTACTAGGGGAAAATAAAAAGGTGGGAGACCGGGAATTAGAATCAATTTTCAAAATTTGTCTTTTGGGTTTTTTTTTGGGGGGGGGGATTGGNTGGGAGGGGGTTGTTGGTATTGGTGGTGTGTTTTCTTCTAATTTCATCTCCCTTAAAAGAAAGACCAGGATAGCACTGTGAGAAAGGTTTATCTTCAAGTTATCTATGGTATCTGCGGCCCACAGATAAACATGTAAATGTATATACTGGCTTGTTTCATTGTTTTTATGAGTTATAACACCGATGTGGACAAAGTGGAGACTGAAAATTCTTACTATTTTTGAGCAAACTCTTCTTTGCCACCTCCATCCTTATCCCATGCCACTCCCCACTCCCTTTCTCAGTGTAGGACACATGGACCCCAGACCCAGGCCTTTGGTCAGCAATGTTAGTAAAATTTCAGTTGATTATAAATTTCTCTGAAATGTGTCTTTTTATATTAGCATATGAACTGTAAGTACAGTTTATTTATATTTACTCCTTTTCAGTGATGTGTAAATTTGAGAAAGTACTACTCCATTCAGATGTAAGACACATTATTTTTTCATTATGTCTTGATGTAAATACTAGGCTACACATTTATTAGAACATCATCAAACTAAGGTTTGTTCTACAAGCTAATGAATATAAAAGAGTACAGTGGCAGTCTTAAAGAGGTCTAAAAAATACCTGCTCTGGTTAGAAACTGCCAGGAAACTAGGAAAGATAGAAAACTATTTTAACTTGACAAAGAAAACAGAAAAGAAAAAGGAGCTATAGCTAGCACCATATTTGAAAGAGAGACAGCTTAAACATTCCTGAATATTGTTTTTTCAGAGTTTCATTCCAGAACTATATAGAGGGGTCTAATTAAGAAAGAGAAAAGAAATGAAAGGTGTAAAGATAAAGAAAGAAATGTATTTGCAGATGATACAACTGTTAGGTTATACAATCATTAAAGTGATGAAGAAAGGGAAATCTCTTAAACACATAGTAATTATAGCAAATTTATAGGGAATTATTAATATGTTTTCTTATATACCAGAAATGTTAACTTCAGATTTTTATTTTTTAATTAACATTATTCTGTATGTAACTAAAGGATGAAATGTATGTGTTTCATTACTTTGATTTTTTATAGAATTTCATACAGAAATACAAAACATCTGTATCATATGGCACTCCTTTCGTTCCCCTTCACTCCTACCATGCCCCCTCACATCCACCTGACAATCAACTGTGGGACCCATGAAGAAATTAATTAAAGTCAAGTATACTTGTCTTATTTGTTTTGTTTTAGCTTCTTGTATGAAGGAATAAATTGGGGGAGGAATAAATTTAGCCTCAATGGCTTTTGGATTATACTAGTTTTCTCTGATTGGTCCCTAAACACAGACAGTTAGGTTGGGAATAAAGTTACAAGCAGTTTTCTATAAGGAGGTGGCTGGGTGTTTTAGTGGGCTACTTAAAAGAAGGACTGGACAGACCCAGAAAACTAGATGATGACATTCACTAAACGTATATTAGACAGTCTTATGTTCTGTGACATTCTGTAGTATTGATGTACCATCATATGGTTATCCAATCAGATGCTGGTAGACATTTGAGTTGTTTTCATTTTGAACAAAGCTGTTATTGAAAAGTATGGACAGCACTTTCCATAAACAGATTTTATGTCATATGTGCTAAGATCTAGAAAAAAATCATTTATATTTTATATTCATAGACATTACAAATGCTTGCCCAAGTTTCAAATGTTTGTTCAAAGTGAGAATAACATTTAATACACCAAGTCATCAAATAGTAATGGCATTTCTGTGTGAAATTCATGATATTTAACATTGCCAGTCTTTGAAATTTTAAAATGCCTTTCTACAGTATCTTATTAAGGCCTTGATTTTATTTGAATAGCTAATAAACATCTTGTTTCTGAAATGTTTAAAAGTTCTCACTGTATGGGTCTACTTAATAGATTTATTGCTAATTATTTTATATTCTAAATGCTATCATAAAATATATTTAAAGTCACTTTTACATTTCTAATATATAAATATAAAAATTTAGTTATGTCATTGGTGAACTAATTATTTAAATAGAAGAAAAATAATTATTTACACCCCCTTGTGGGTTGGCCTGGACACACTTCTGGCAGGAGAAGTGAACCTGTAAAATACCGTCTGGGAGATGGGTGAGTTATAAAGGGGGCTCCAAGAAGCGGAACAAAGCTTTGGGGCCTATGTGTAAGGTCTGGTGGATGTCTGAAATGATTGACAATGCCTGATCTTGACACAGGATGAGACAGTTATTTAAATAGAACCATCTATCGCTTGTTTTTGTGCCCCCCCTTTTATAAGCTTGTCCCCTCTTTAGGTTGGTAACAGGGCTGATAGGAGGGAATTAAGAACAAAATATGTTCTGTGGATTCTGAGGAGCTGGAGGCCAGACCCTGGGCTACCGAGTCAGCCTCTGCATTGCCTAAGGCCACTGAGTCCTTGGAGGATTGATGTCCCTGACAGTGAATCATGGCTACTTCTGCAGGGAGCTGGAGGGCCTCCAAAAGGTGGGCTATAAAGGGGGTCCATTAACTATGGGAGTGCCCTTGGTAGTAAGAAAGCCCCTTTCCTTCCAGAGTGTAGAATGAGTGTGGGCTATCAAGAAGGCATATTTTGAGTCAGTGTAAATATTAGCCCATTGGCCCTTAGCTATTTGAAGTGCCCTAGTCAAGACAACTAACTCAGCCTTTTGTGAGGAGGTTCCCATTGGCAGGCGGGTGGCTTCAACTATGTCAGTGGAAGTGACCACTGCATATGCTGCCTGTTGGTTTCCTGATTTATCTATAAGGGAACTTCCATCAACAAACAGGGTGAGTTGGGTATCTACAAGTCACTGCTCTAGAAGACCAGGCCAAGGTGAGGTTAAAGCCTCTACAGCCTCTGGGCAAGAAAGAGAGGAGGTACCAGAGAGGACAAGGAGGAGAGTTGCAGGGTTTAAGGCAAGATTGGAAGCCAAAATAATTTGGGGGTTTTCTAGAAGCAGTAAGTAGAAAGTCTGGACTCATGAAGGCCTGAGGAGGGAGAGACAGGAGTGTCTCAGAAGGTCTGAGAGGTGATGGGTGGAATATACGATGATTGGCCCAGACAAGGCAATCTTGAGAGTCTCCTGTATGAATTCAGCTGCTGCTGCCAGGGCTGTCAGGCATGATTGCTATCCACAGACAGTGACATCTAGCTGTTTGGATAAAAAGGCGACTGCCCAATTTGAAGGCCCAGCCTGTTGGGTTAGAACTCCTGTGGCCACTCCTGACCCCTCATCTGTATAGAGATGGTAAGGCTTTGTGGGGTATGGAGAGCAAGGACAGAAGTTGTTAGAAGGACATCCTGCAGTAGAGAGAAGTGGCGATGGGTGATGGCTGGGTGGCTGAGAAGTCCTGTGGGCATCTATCTGGCTACCTGGTACAGAGGTTTGGCTCTTATAGAAAAGTTAGGGATCCAATGGTGAAAGAACCCCAACAAACCCAAAAAAATGAGAGGATCTGAGCCCTTGTGGTTGGAGCCTGTAAATCTCACAGTGCTTGGACCCTGAAATAAGTGAGTGTCTTAGACCCCAGGCTAAGTTGAACACCAAAATATACCACTGTAGGAGAGCATAGCTGAGCCTTATTTGCTGAAACTCGATATCCCAGGGATCCGAGGAAGTTCAGGAGCACAGAGGTGGCCTGTTGGGACAGAGACTATGTAGGGCTGCAGAGAAGTAGGTTGTCTACATACTGGAGGAGCGTGCTGGAGCCTGCGTCAGAGTTTGAGAGGTCTCAAACTAGAGCTTGGCCAAAGAAATGGGGGCTGTTTTGAAAACTTTGAGGGAGAACAGTCCACGTAAGCTGTCTGGAGGACTGGGAGTCAGGGTCCTCTCAGGTGAAGGCAAAGAGGAAGTATGAGTCTGGGTGTAAAGGGACAGTAAAAAAAGGCATCTTTTAGGTCAGGAACTATAAAGTAGGAGGTGGTAGGAGGGACGTTAGATAGAAAATTGTAAGGGTTGTTAACAACTGGGTGAACTGGAATGACAGCCTCATTTATGAGGTGGAGGTCTTGAACTAGGCGGAGGGTACCAGAGGCCTTTAACACAGGAAGAATTGGAGTGTTGCAAGGTGAGTTGATAGGAATTAAAAGTCCTTGACACAGGAGACAGGTGATGATAGGCTTAAGGCGTCAGTGGTAGGTTTCAGAAATAGGAAACTGGGGTCTGGAAAGGAAGAATGAAGGGTCTTTAAGGTGAACTAGCACTGGCTGTGAGTAGCAATCACAGGAGTAGAAGTGTCCCACACTTGAAGATCTACTGGGTAAGGGAGTGTAGGGACAGAACAGTCTGGGGCAGCAACCTGAGAGGCTGTTAAAGTGAGAAGAAAGTGTGACTCAGAAGAGTGAGTAGGGGCTAAAGTGAGTGGGCCCTGAAGCGGCTAAGGATATCTCAACCCATTAAAGGTGCTAGGCAAGCAGGTACCACTAAGAAAGAATGAGAGAAAAATTGTCCTACAAGAATTCAGGGCAGTGGCTAAGTTTTAAGTGGGGGAGGAAAGGGGCGTGTCTACCCCCATAAGTGATGAGGGGAATGTAAGGCCTGAGTGAGAAGTTAGAACAGAATAGGTAGCTCCCATGTCCAATAGAAAAGTAATGGACTCACCCACTATCTGTAGCATTACCCTAGGCTTGGATAGGTGACGTAGGAGGGTCATCTGTCTATGTGTTACTTTCATTGGTTAATAAAGA
>LOEQ01009747.1:6797-28353 GCA_001685075.1 Bramus lutescens
GGCTGGTATCTCAGCAGCTATTGGCTGAAGGAGCGGAAGGAGCTCCTGCAACAGTGTGTCTCCATTTTGTCCCCCATTGATAAAGAAATACCTATACTCTGGTGTGGGATGAGAGTAGCGGTCACTCACTTATCATGGCCCCAGAAAACTGGGAGACTGGTCTTTGAACTGACTTGGTTGGAGACCTCACACTTGTATTCTCCAGCATCCTCACTCCTGACAGGATCTATTTTGAGTCCACATTTTGTCGGAGACAGAGTCATCCTCTCTGTGAGCTGAAGATTCTTCTTATTGAAGATCCAACGGATGGAGACATCAGTGTCAGGTGAAATGCAGGTGAAGATCACAGATGTACCTCCTGAGACTGTGGTGTCAGTGATTCGCACAAAGGGCTGTGTCACACTCTCTGTGAAGAAACAGAGAATACCAAATAACAGTAGTCCACAGAGTAAACCAAGCCCTCTTTAGTTCACACTTTCTAAAGCATCCAGTGGGGAGAATTTGGAGCTGTGACTATAGACATAACTTGTGCTTTGGATTTGCCACTCAGGAACTGTTTTACCCAGATTCAGGCACTGTTTTCTATGTCTCAGTTTCCCTGTAATAGAACACATAGTGCCTGGTCATTGCTGTGTTCATGAGTTGAACTTAGTTATGAGCAATGATCTGAACTTGGGATGGGCGAGCTGCTCACACTAGCAGCATCTGTTACTGTTTACTTGCAGAAGAGAATTCCCAGGTTGGACCCCTGAGGAGAAGGAGGGATCTGGAGTAGCTGTCTCCTCAGTTTCTTCACTTGGTGCCTTGACCTTCCTGTGAAGTCTCATCAGCCCATCAGAGCAATAGGCTAATGGCCCAGACACCTGCCCATTGAGCCTCAGAAGGAGTTGCACCAGTGACCTACCTAACTTTAGCACTCATGGCAGTTAACAGCTGATTCTACACTCTATGGGACAGTCAGTAAAGCCTCATTCCTTGTTGGTTCTAACAGGAAATCTAACCAAAACAGTGACATAAACTTCCCACTGTCACCTACTGTCCAGCCAGAGGCAAAGATTTGGAGTCCAGGTGGACAGCCTCTGTGAGGACCCCATGGTTTAACTATTCAGGGACTGCCTGACCCCTTCTATCTGTGATATGTGCATGGTGAGAGCTGCAGTTGACATCCTGGGGCTGAGTTTACACAGCACAGTTCCTCCTTTCTGTACAGAAAGGCAAGTGTGGGGTTCTGATCTATTACAGTTTGTCTACCCCATGTGTGTCCTGCAGTAGAGACCCAAACCCCAGTGCCGGGACACAATGCAGTGGAGGAGAGCGCAGGCACAGAGCAATCCTGACAGGTTAGTGTATGAAGTGGGATCAGACTCTTCAAGCAGTTGGAGACCATAGAGTCACTTACTCTTTACAAAAAATTCCACGTATAGTCTTTCAATTTTGAAATCTTTGTTTAAAACTGCTAGTGTGTAGATTCCTGCATCTTTTTCAGTGAGATCCCGGAGTATCAGAGATCCATTACTGTATAATGTTTTTTTGATTCTGTGTTCAGGCCCCCAGGAGATGGAATTTGTGGTTCTGCTGTATTTTACAATTTTAAGAGCTGGAGTTCTATATTTTGCTTTGTGCCAGGAAAAGGCTTTCAGGTCTCCTGGAATATTATGAACTTGGAGAAGTACATCTTCTCCTTCAGCTGCATAGCGAGGCACTGGTTGGATTATGAGTTGGGAAGAAGCGAAAGGGTTGCAGGACTGAGACTGGGAATCTGGGAGGGAAAAGAAACAAAAAACAACCATCACATGGGGATCGTTGTGCTTGGTGAAAAGATGGTGAACTCCATCCTGAACAGATGGATTCATCACTCAATCTAGAATTGCAGGTTTGTGTGTGTCTATCCAACTTAATAACAAGCAGAAACATGACCTCCTCCTTTCCAACCGTGCACCTGATATCATTGTGTCCTCTGCATGGAACTGTCCCTAGGTTGTACACATGGCTGCTCCCTCACTGCCCTTAGTCAGAAACTGTACACACTCACGAACACTGACTTTTAAGAAGATGCCTCCCCTGAACTCAAAAGCCTGGAACTTTCACTTTCTATATTTTTTTCTTCTGTTTCTTTGAAGCAACACTCAACCCCTGACTTCATCTTATAGATGCAATTCCTGTTGTGCCATATAGCCCTTAGGTCTGGGATTATATGGGGGCTTTGAACAGTATGATCTTCAAGGCAGGCTCCATTCATTAAAGGCTTGGCTACTAGGCTGATTGTTTTATATTAACTTGACACAAGCTACAGTCATTTTTCACGAAAAGAACTCAGTTGAAAATGTCACCACCAATTTGGCCTGTGGGAAAAACTTTAGTACAGTTTTTAAACTGGGATTGATGTAAGCATTTAGACCAATGTTGTCAGTTAAAGCCCTGGGCTGGGACTCCTGGGTGACATAAGAGAGCTGATTGAGCAAGCAAGAAGAGCAAGCCAATAGAAATCACTCCACTGTGGTCTCTGTACCAGGTCCTCAATTTTAGTTATGACAATCTCATTTGTAAGCTAATAAAAACCACAGATTGACATGGGGTTTCTAACACCATTGCCCTATATCAGTTTTGAAAGAATTAAGTGAAGAACAATAGAAAAATGTTCTCCTGGGTCACTTCGCTCCAGTGTTGAAAAGATGACAGTATTCAGGGCTCCCTAATCTAGAGCTCCAAGAGATTGGGCTGACTCTGACATCTTAGACTGAGTTACTCTCCATCAAGGTCTTCCTTGATGCAGGTGGAGTCAGAAGCTGATCTATGGCCATTTGGCTCTACCAGTGTGTCCTTCACTAAGTGCTCAAACCTCAACATGGGGACTCAGAAGATAGGCTAGGCCAGCCATGGCATTCCTGTCTGTCTAAGCCCCAGTCAGCACAGAAAAATCACAGAGAATCACTTACTGTCCACCTGGAGTTGCACTTGTGTGTATTCACTTCCTGTATCTGTTCTCAGAATTCGTAGTGTGTACAATCCAGAGTCTTTCTGAGTGACACGGTGAAGCAGCAGGGATCCATCACTGTGCAATGTCTCTCGGCCACTGTAGGCAGGTCCCCACATAGTTGCTTTCATGTCTTGTATTAACCGGGTGGCCACAATATTCTTGAAGTTAGCCATTCCCTTGAACCAGACAAAGCCTAAAATATTCTCTGGTGGATTGTGAACGAGTAGAAGAACACTTCCCCCTTCAGCAACGCTGGGTGGCACTGATTCAATAGTGGAGTGGCCAGAGTTAGCAAGACGTCCACATGTCCAAAGGAAAGCTAGAAGGAAAAGAGAGATCCATCTAAACTGAAAGCTTTGTATTTGACTAAGATAAGGCCTTCTGTCCTGAGCAGCTGTGTCCCTTGCTCAGCCTAGGTTTCTGGGTGCCTTTCTCCCTCTCCTCCTTGGTAGAGATCTGTACATGACTTTCATGTTCTCAGTGTCCCCACACTTGCCATATCCACTATATAGATCTCTGTTCACTTGCCAGCATTGCCCAGCTTACAGCTGACTGCTCACACTTACAGTGAATTAGTGCTGTGGTGATGCATGCCCAACCTCTCTTCTAAATACCCTGTGTCTACACGTTCTGGATTTGTTGCCGCTCTGTTCCTCTTGGGCCTGCAGCCAACACCTGAATTCTGAATTCATCTTCCAGCTTTTTTTTTCTTCAAGTCCACTCAAACTGGGATATCATCATAAGAAGCACAAATCATCTTGGCTTTCTTCGTTCATTGGTCTCAGTTTGTCAGACAATGAAGCAAATGCCTGTATATATTGGATAATTTTCATGATCCACACCAGATTGAATTTTTATTCATACAATTAAGCTGAGAGCATCAGTCCTCAGAATATTGTGGTCATGAATACCAACTTGATGGAAGAATAATGTCTCCCCCCTCTTACTGTTTAATATTCGACAAGGATATCTTAATGCTGAGCCTCTCTCCCACTCCGTATCTTCTGCCCTACAAACACTGAGGCTCCTCTCATGTCCTTGTTCCACTCAGGAGATTCCAAAGTATGTCAGTCCCCCCTCGCACACTCTGGTCTTATCTGTGAGAAGAAGCCCTGGCATGTGGTGAACTTTTTCAGAGGAGTACAGAGAGGACCTTCATTGTCTCAGCCATCTGATCTGTCTCTATGAGGAACTTCTGCTCCACCACAGTTCCCAAGCTCTGCTGTCCTTCCCTCATCTCAGCTGAGCCTCTTCCAGGAAGGAGCTCCTCCCAGAGTCTTATGGGCTGAGGGTGGGTCTGTTTTCAAAACACTGTTCTGCCCTCGTGGTTTCAGTGCTGCCCTTCGTTCCTTTCCCATTCTCTCCTGGTGTTTCTCTCGTCTAGAACAGAGTGAGAGTCAAGGCTACTGACCATCCCTGTGATGAGAGATAATAGCAGCTGACTCAGGAACTGCACTCTGCTGTGTGCTGGTCTAGGCTCCGGCAGCTAGAAAAATGGAAAATCTGCACAACTGTGTGACAAAGAAACCCAGCTGGGCATCCAATCTGCCTCGTTTTCAATGCTCTGGAAACCTGGAATTTGCTCTTAGCAGGAAGGTGACAAAACTGCCCTTGAGGTACAAGGGGACCAGGTGTGTGATGTGTGTGAAAAAAATAAAAATATTCTCCCCAGACTCACTATCAGACTAGGTTCTGACAGAGGTCAAAGGCACAGGATGTGTCATGTGTCATGAGTCTTACATCTTGGATGTGTGGGAGGAGTTGACCTGATTCCAGTAAAATGTTGCGAGATCCTTCAACCTGTGGATGATTTTCGACATGATTCTCCCACTTCCTCTGTTTGCTGAACTGTATAATGGGTTTGCCTATGTGCTCCATGGTTTTTCTGAGAGGCCTTGAACCTCTATCTAGTTGATTTCCCTTGGATACCATGAGTTTCCCAAAGGAAACACATGAAGTGGGAAGAGAGAACATGGTCTCCTGGCAGTGCAGCAGACACATTAAGTAGCTAGTAGCTCTGAGAATGTTGAGACAATGACTTTCTGATGTGTAAAAACAAGGGTGGAACCAGGCTACTAGGATAGTTCCTGGTTTAGGCAAATATTCTTCTGCCAGTTCATTGTGTGTCCTGATGCCATCCTCGGTAATCACCAGGGAACTACAGCTCATGTCTGCAAAGCTGTCAGATCAGCACAGCCTGTAGCCATTTGCCTGAAGGAGAGAATTCCCCTAGTTGAACCTAGAGGACACCTTGTAAGAAGAGTCTGTGTCCTGAGGCCCTCTCCTAGGGGAACACAACCTTCATGTGAAATCTCATATGCCTAACAGGACAGTTAGCTAATGGCCTGGACACCTATTGAGCTATGTTTCCCTATTGACTCTCTGACAAAGATGGCCAACGGATGAAACCCAGCCAAGGCTCTCAGGACAATGCACAGTCTAATCCCACACATCACCAGACTTTGACTACCAGGGAGCACTCTTCCCTGCCATTTGAAAGCCAAAATCCAACACTTAGAAAATGCTCCTCATGAACACCTGGAGTTGTTTCTGGGACAGAGGTCTTGAGCCAGGGCGTCCTGGTGCTCACATCTCTGAGGAGTCTATGTTTTCCTCCACCAGGCACGATGCTAATTCCCTCAAAGTCTTTCTCAAGGAAACAAACCTGTGAGAATCCCTAGGCTCTAGACAGAGAGCATATCTTTGGCTGAGTTACCTACCATTACATCTACCTGTGTGAAAAGTGAAGTCAAATGAAGGATCCTGATCTATTGTCATTATTCTCTACCATTTGTTTCCCACATTAAATGCCCAAACCCCGCCATGGGGACACAATGCACAGGGAAGGAAGGTAAGCACAGACCACTCTCCTGTATGTGTCCAGTGAAATGAACCTCACCTAGCTCACAGAGTTCTCAATGAATCACTTACCGTGCACGTGGAGGTACATGGGTATGGTTGATACAGTTTTTCCACCTCTATCATAGGTTCGCAGGGTATAGAATCCTGCATCCTTCTGGGTGACCTTTTCAAGAAACAGAGATCCATTGTGATATATTGTCTCTCTCCCATTGTGCATAGGACCTGGCATACTTAAACTTTGGTGCAGTACATACACTGCAATTTGTTGTTTCTTGTTTCTCAGCCCTTTGAACCAGGCTACGGCTTTAATTTCCTCTGGCAGATTGTGGACAAGGAAAAGGACGTTATCTCCTTCGACCACTGGAGTTGGCAGTAATTCAACGGTCACATTGGCAGTGGTAGTCAGGTGCCAGGAGGTTAAAAGGGAGGCTAGAAGGGAATTGAGAAAAACCATCAATATTAAAGAGGTATGATCATCTCTCAGTTTGCTGTGTAAGCAGGACTGTGCCCACCCTCCTTGGTAGACATGAGCAACAAGACTTCCATTGACTTAGAGTGTCTGAGTGTGTCATTTACTTTCTCAGGAATTCTCCGCTCAAGTGTCTTCCTAGTTCCCCCTCAGTGTCCATCATCCGTCCTCACATAGAGTATGGTGTGAAGAGCCATGCCTCTCTGAACTCTTCCTCTGGAGACTCCTCACTTTCTGATTTTTTTCTCTGATCCCTTTGTGATTCTAGTCAACCCAGAGTTTCTCATTGGATATGCTGACATCAGGTTCGAGAACCAGGACTTTTTAATTTTTTAATTTTTTATTTTTTGAGACAGGGTTTATCTGTGTAGCTTTGACTGTCCTGGATCTTGCTCTGTAGACCAGGCTGGCTTTGAACTCACAGAGATCACCTGATTCTGCCTCCCGAGTGCTGGGGTTAAGGGCTGAAGCAGAACTGCCAGTTCAGAACCAAGGACTTGTAAGGGCAATATTATTCTGAACTTTTTTTGAAGGTTCAGTTCCTGGAAAAAATTCAAAAAATAAAGGAAAAATGAAAGGAAGGAAAGAGGAACGTGTCTCCATGGATTTATCTTCATAGTTCCTAAGCTTGGAACTTATAACAGTAAGTATTTAAGTGTGAAATAAGTGATTTTAGATTTACTAATTTAAATAGATATGTGCATTTGTACAGGCTGATGTCTTCTTATGTACATCTGAGGATGTATGACACAAATCTGTGTGAGGCCACATGTTCCAGCGTTCTAACCAGAGCTCCTATGTGGATGGAAGAGTAGAGCCTGCAGGAATCTGTTCTCTCTGCCTACTGTGCGGGAGCAGAGGATTAGTTTCAGGTTACCATATCTTCACACGTTGAAACATTTCACTAGCTCTCCCCTGTATGATTTATTTTTGGAGTGCCATGCTGTCACAGTTGGGAACAGCTGTCTTCAGAACATTACAGCCAATGAAATTCACTGTGAATATGGAGTACTTCAGGCTTTTCTCTTACCATCATCACCTGATGTCCTCTGAGGGCTTCAGGCTGCTGAGCCTCAGTCCCTCACTGTACCTTTTGCTCCGTGAGTGCACACAGAAACCTTGAGTGTCCCCTCAACATCTTTGTCTCTTTAGAAGACTCCAGCCTGCTTCTAAGTTCCCGTTCCAACAGAGTCAGAGAGTAGGTACCATTACCTGTGAGCAGAAGCCCCTGCCAGAGGGTACACCTCTTGCAGAGAAGCACAGAAGACTCCATCAATCTTCTCACTCCTTGTCCTCCCTCTGAGGAGAAGAATCTCAGCTCCAACACGGAACTCAGGCTCTGCTGTTCTTCCTCCTTCTGGGCTGAGCTTCTTCTCAGACAGGAGCACTTTCCAGGATCCAATGGGCTGTGAGTGGTGGGGTTCGAGTCCAAGTCACTGCTCAATCCCTTCCACTCTCAGTGTTGCCCTGCATCCCACTCAACTTCCCTTTATGTTTCTTCTCCAAGCAACATATTGAGCAACAAGGCTGATAAGCGTCCCCATGCCCTCAGAGAACAATGACTCATCCCAGGGCTGACACCTGCTGTGTCCTTGCCTTGGGTCAGTCAGCACCAAAGAGGGAGCCTCCATCCTGCCTATGTATCCATGTGATACAGAGACCGAGATGATCACCCAGCCTAGTCTGTGTTCTCAATTCTCTGGGAAGATGGCATTTACTTAATTCCTGCGAGAAGTTGACAGAAATGTCTCTGAGGGCTGGAAAGAGGCAGGCTGATTGATGACTAGGGATGAAGATCAATCCTTTATCACTAATGTCACCAGTCAAATTATTGATCCAGAAGAGAGGCCCAGGAACAGTTGTATGAGGAATTTCATGTGCTCAATGTTGAGGAAGAAGTGACTTGTGTGTCCTTGAAAGGACTATGGGCTCCTTCATTCTATGAAGGATTTCAAGACAATATTTTACCATTATGTGTTGGGAGTACACATGTCCTCTCTGATTTTCCTGGGTCACCTTTGTTCTTTCCTCGATGATTCCCTGGTGTAATCAAGTCTTCCTCTATGAGAGAGGACAGGAGGTAGGAGACATTTATGGTACCCATGCAGAAAGGTGTTCTCTGACAAAGGAAGGATACAGTAGGTCAGAAAAGGGTCTAGGGAGGGAGTTCAAGGTTAGCAGGGACAGAGATGGAAGTCAGTCTGCTCAGGGAAAAAAATTCCTAGAGCATTGAGAATATGCCCCCTTAACATCCCCTGAAGATCACTGGAAGAACTGTAGTACCTTGTCTAGAGCTACAGCAAGCATGGTCAAAGAACCAAACAAGAACTTCCCTGATACATTCAGCACAGGTAGTGTGTAGGGAACATCACACCAATCACTGTGCTGTTCAGGACTCCTAATTTCTTCTTCTGTAGGATGGGTCTAGACTGGGTTTCAGATTTGTCCTGGGAAGACCTGGACTAAAGTTGGAAGTAGTGTGAATCCAGAGGAAGGGCATTCTCAGATAGAGCCTTGTGCCCAGGAAATTTTGAAGGAAAATCCTAGGACACATCTCTTGAGGTTAAAAGGACAGGACACAGTTATGCATGATGGTGAATCCCATCACCTTTAATCACATCATCACTCAGGAGGCAGAGGCTGGTGAATCTCTTCCAGCCAGCCTGGTTATGAAACAAGTTCCAGAACATCTGGGGTTACACAGAGAAATCCTGTCTGATTAAAAAGAAGGAGAGGACACTTATGTAGGGGGCTTCACCTGCACTTTCTGGCCAGTCACTGTTGCCCAAATCCTACCTTCTCTGTCTAAATTCTACCTTCTTGCCTAGAGGGTCCTGAGGGGGTTTGCTATTGAGTACAAATCACTTTGATTCAAATAGTCGTGTCTTCCCTATACACTGTTCTATGGTTCTTTCTCTTGGGGTGATAAAAAACACCCTGAAAAAGAGCATTTTAGGAGAGAGAAAATTCCATTTCCTTACTGGGGTTGTTTTATATGTATCACTAAAGGAAGTCAAGGCAGAAAACACGCTGCTTGCTGGCTCATTCACTGGCTCACACTCTGGATCATGCTTAGCTTGTTTCTTTTACAAACAAGGGCCATCTGCCTAGGAATGATGTTGTTACACTGGTTTGTGCCACCTGTATCAATTAGGACAATCACTCACAGAAATATACAGCCTGACCTGATTTGGTTGAGACTCTGTTATTTGTTGTTTGTTTGTTTTTGCATCCTGGCCACAGTTTCCCTCCTTCCTCTCCTCCATGAAGCATGATTAATAAAATCTCAGAGACAGAAATTGGGGTTCAACCTGAATCAGAAAAGCAAAGCAGCCAGACACTGGCTCTTACCTCTGTCTCAGTCCCAAACAGCAATCCTGCAGTCAGGAATCTCAGAATAAGACCGAGCCTGAGAGCTGCCTCTCACATTTTATAATCCTCTCTAGTTCTGGGATTAAGAGTATGCACCACTACCACCTGGTTTCTATGGCAAGATAGTGTGGCTACTGGGATTAAAGCTGTTTGTCGTTGCTGCCTGGTCTGTAAGGCTGTCCAGTGTGGATGTTTTACTTTTCTGATCCTTGGGCAAGCTTTATTCATTAAAACATTAATGAAATACCACTACATTTCCCCTTTTTGTCTAAAACAAAAAAGAATGCTATAACCAATATAAGAAAAACTATATACAATAAGCACAATGACGATATACAATATATACAAGAAATAAATATGTCAACAATATCTAGTCCATTTGCACTTGAAAAATTCAAAGAAATACTCCATATCTTTGTGATTTTGTTGAGTCCAAAGTCCTGTACCTAATTCACTTTCTATCATAACTTGGTTTCTGTGCCAGGTAAACAAGAAAACTATAATTATCTAGTCTTCAAATTCCTTAGAGACCCAAGAAAGAAAATACTATGTACATAAACAGGAAGTGCAATGTAAGCAACTTCCAAAGTTCTAGAAAAGGCAGAGCTATCTTGCTGCCTGGTCAGTCACCCAAAGTTTTGTGTAATGTTGTGGCAGCCATATTCAGTCTATAGGCCCATAATATCTGAGAGACTTATCAGAGAAGTAGGAAATATGAAGTTCTGTTCTTCCTTGTACTGGCAAAGTACATGAGTTGCTTTCTTCTGTGTCTTCCAGAATGTCTGGCAGTTTTTTTCTGTGGACCAGGAACCTCAAAGGACCATTTTGTCTTTTGGAAAGTACAGCAGTCACTTTTCTGTGGGTCTTACAAATCCAGTTCATGGATTATACCATTAAGCAGTCAAGGCAAGAACAATTTCTTGCCCAAATGGCTATCCTAGTCACAAGTTTCTTCAATGCCCATCAAATTCTCAAAAGTATTTGGTGCTGCCAGAAGCAGACTTGTCTCATTTTCATAAAAATGAAACACTGGGTTATTAAAACATTTTAAATGCCATATTATGTACATTTCTGAAATGTTTGAAGATGATATGTTTATCTAAAATATATCTTTGTTTGATCTTGAAAACATACCTAATGTGACAATTCTGGAAAAGGCGAATCTGGGTAAATGAATAGAAACTACCAATGCAAGCATAACAAACAGAATACAAGAGATGGAAAAGAGAATCTCAAATGTTGAAGATATTATAGAGGAAATAAATTCATTGGTCAAAAAATGATAAATTTAACAAATTCTTTTAATTTAAATTTTTTTAAAAAAACAACCTTTTTAATTTTACATGCAAATCCCAGTTTTTACTCACTCCTCTCCTCCAATTCTCTTCACTTTCTCCCTACCCATTTACTCTCCAGAGAGGGAAAGATACATTGCTCCAAGGAAGGACCAAGCCCCCCGCCCCCATATCCAGGCTGAGTTAGGTTTTTTTTCTGAGACAGGATTTCTCTGTAGCTTTAGAGCCTGCCCTGGAACTAGCTCTTGTAGACCAGGCTGGCCTTGAATTCACAAAGATCCACCTGCCTCTGCCTCCCAAGTGCTGGGATTCAAGGCCACCTCCACTCAGCCTGAGTTAGATTTTTATCCAACGAGAATGTGTTCCAAAAATCCAGTACAAGCAGCAGGGACAAACCACTGTCAGTGGCTCCACAGTCTGTCTCAGCGATACAACTGTCACCCACATTCAGAGGGTCTAGTTTGGTCCTATACTGGATCCTTCCCTGTCCAGTCAGAGTTGCTGAGCTCCCATTAGCTCAAGCTGTTATAGTGGGTGGGCTGCTTTTTCATCTTGGCTGCCTGGCTAGCTTAGGCCTGAAATAATCACACAGAAACTATATCAATTAAATCACTGCTTGGCCCATTAGCTCTAGCTTCTTATTGGCTAACTCTTACATAGTAGTTTAACCCATTTCTATTAATCTGTGTATTGCCACGTGGCAGTGGTTTACTGGCAAAGTTTCGGCGTGTCTGATTCTGGCCACAGCTCCATGGTGTCTCCTAACTATGCCTTCCTCCTCCTATGCTATAAGCCAAGCCAGTTTTTATTCATAAACCAATAAAAGCAACACACAGACAGAAGGACCTCCCACATTCCCCATCATGGTCTTGACCTCTTTGCTCATATTCTCACTCCTCTCACTCTTCAATTGTATCTTGGTCCCTTAGCCCAGTGCACCACAGCAGAGCAGGTCTCTGTTTCTGTCTCCATCAGTTGCTGGATGAATATTCTATGGTGACATTTAAGATAGTCATTGATCTGACTACAGGGCAAGACCAGTTAAGTCATCCTCTCCACTATTACCTAGGGTCTTAGGACCCCCCCAGGTTTCATAACAGGATACTTACACCAAGAAAAACTGGGTAGAAGGGGTCTGAGGTTGAACAAATCAGCTCAAACATGTTTATTCCTCATATCTCTTTATTCTTCAATAAAGAGTTCCCATTCCCTTCAAGGTTTTTAGTTTACATACATGTACAGCCACTATTAGCAATTATTTAGGCAATAGCAATGATACCAACCATGGATTTCACATTCCAGGAAAACAGATAAATCTGACAAAGTGGATGCCTGTTAGCTTACTATGTCTCAGAGGAGGCATGACTGAAGCTCCCCTGTAGTTAATGGGAGAATTAATTAAGGATTGGGGCTTTAAATCAGTCAAGAATTCTAAGAAGAGAAAAAACGAGGGATTTCATTTACTAACTACATTTCCTAAGTGTAACTAGTTAAGCTAGAAGTTTGTAATTAATAAATGCAGTAAAAAGAGAGATGAATACCCGGCAGTGCCATTGCACTTTCTGAGTTCTTCCGCTTCCTTCTGCTGCAGCTGTGGAAACAACTTTACGGTAACTATGGCAACCAACTTGAATCATGGGAATTACGCTATGATGCTTGACTTGTATTGGCATTCTTGCTAGCTGAATTGAAGGGAATTTCTTTGCATTAGATCAAGGTGAAAAGCTGTAGCTATGTAAAATCCAGAGACTACCTTTTCCAGACCCTGGTTAAGTGACAAGGTGCCTGTTGGTTGCCACGTGAAAAGGAATTCATTTTTCTGGGGCTGGCTTAGTGATCCCAGCTTTTCCCCTGTATTTCTAGGGTTAAAGGCACAAACAGTTAATTTCCTAGATTAAGATCTTGTGTCAAATGAAACTGAGGTGAAGGTCAGTACAGAATATTAATAGCTTATAGGGTAGAACAAAGGTCAATAGGTTACATTCTCCTGAGTCAGCTGCTAGAGAATTCAGGGCTGCCCAGCCCTGCTTATCAATAAGGGCAGAATGCTGTCTTCTACTCAGTGCCTGTCTTTTGAGGTTCTCATGTGGTCTATTTGCAAAGCTCCTCTCCTTATCAGATGTCCTGCCATAAAGGATAATTGTGGGTGGTTAGTTTTATATAGATTTGACCATGAGAACAAAGGTTTCTTTGATTGGGTGAATACTTTTACTCCAAGGCGAGTAAAGTTCATTCAGCTACCAGTACAGAAAAAGTTATGCTCAATGAATAATTAACTACATTGCTGAGGGTTTTTGGAATGAAACCCTCTATGGAAAGGGGGGCACTATGACATAACAAGGGTCATTACAGAAATGGCAGTGACAGGTATTCAAAAGTCAGGTGATCCTGAAGCTCTACAAATGGGTTTCCTCACTGGATTCCTTCCATGAGTTAGTCTAGAGATTTGTTAGCTGTACTTTAACTATAAAGTCCTGTGGGCTTGTAGCAGAGAGTCCTACATATTCCAGGCAACAGGAAATGGTCTGTATGTCATAAAAGCAAAGGTTTAGCAAAAGATACTTCAAAAACCACTTCTACAGTGATATACTTCTTCCAACAGGGCCACACCTCCTAAGAGTATCACTCCTCTTGGACGCCGTTTTCTTTCAAACTACCATTCTTGGTTAGAGCCACACTACGATATTTTCTATTTTTTGTGGATACTGTGAAGGGGGTTTTAGCCCTGATTTTTTCTTAGCCCATTATCATTTGTGTGTTGGAGAGCTACAGATATTTTTTCTTAAAAAATTTCCATCTCCTCCCCTCTTCCCATTTCCCTCCCCCTCCCCCCTGCTCCACCTCCCCCTACCTCTCCAGTCCAAAGAGCAGTCAGGGTTCCCTGCCCTGTGGGAAGCCCAAGATCCTCCCCCCTCCATCCAGGTCTAGGAAGGTGGAGCTACAGAATTTTGAGTTACTTTTGTAATCATCCACTTCCCTATAGGTGTTTATCAGCTCTATGGGTGCCCTGGTAGAATCTTGGGCCTTGGTTATGTAAACAATATCATCTGCCAACAGGAATACTTTGAGTTCTTCCTTTCTGGTTTATCCCCTTGATCTCTTTCAATTGTCTTGTTGCTCAAGCTAAAATTTGAAGTACTTTCTTAAAAAGATACAGAGAGAGTGGACAGCCTTATCTTGTCCATGATTTTATTGGAAGTGTTTTGAGGTTCTCTTCATTTATTTTGATGTTGGCTATTAGTTTGCTGTACACTGCCTTAATTATGTTTAGATATGTCCCTTATATCCCTATTCTCTCCAAGACATTTTTCATGAAGGACTGTTACGTATTTGCAAAGGCATTTTCAGCATCAAATGAGATGATCACATAGAGTTTCCTACTTTCACTTTCTTTATATGGTGGGTTACTTTGACAGATTTTCTTATGTTGAACCATTTTAGATTATCTGGAATTAATCCCACTAGATCATGTAGGATCTTCTTTTGATGTGTATTTGGATTCTGTTTGTGAGTTTTTGTTGGTTATTTTTACAACTATGTTTCTGATGGAAACAGATCTGTAATTCTTTGTTGATACTGTGGGGTTTATTCTTTGATGAATATGAAATGTATTTTTCCATATCTTTGTATTAATTTTATTTAAATCTGTTTTGTTACATATTAGGATATATAGGCCAGCTTGTTCCTTAGGTGTGTGTGTGTGTTTTTAAACTCATTTTCCAACTCTTTACTCTGTGATCTCCTCTATAGAATTTGTGAAGAGTTAATGAAACAGCTTCATCAAAACAAGTTTCATCCTGACACAGGACAGGCCTCCCAGGCAATTCATTACTTGCCTCTTCTGGCTCTATTGGAATCAGAACAGAAGTTAATTGCCAGCTGAGAAAGACAGGATCTGGAAGCATTTGGGATAAAGGAACATGACCCAAAGTTCTTAGTGTTCCTTCTGGGTCATAGAGATCATGTTAGCAAATGGGGGTAAAAGAATGCATGAGTTAGTGACAGAAAGAAAAATCTACTTATCCTTAAGTGAAGTCTGGGGCATTTCTCATCCTTTGAGAAACCCTCCCAATTCATATTTCAATACCAATCCAATGTGAGCCAAGAGAAATAAGAGATGCCAGGAGGGTAGGAAGATTCATAACAGGAATCTCATAAGAGGATTGGAATTTGCTTGTGACCATGACATGGGCTGAGAATTAATTTCTGTATCTATCCATAAAGCTGTAAATGGAAGTTTCTGTTCTGCCTGCAGACGTTCAGTCCCAAAGAAGCATACAGAAACTACATTAATTATAAACCAACTTGGCTTATGGCTCAGGCACATTTCTAATTCATTCTTATATCTTAAGTTAAACCATTTCTATTAATCTGTGTATTGGCAAGAGTTGGTGACCTACCAGTAAGTTTCTGGCATTTTTCTCCTTTGGCAGCTACATGGCGTCTCCCTGACTCCACTTTCTTTCTTCCTCTGTCTCTGCTCAGTTTTCATGCCTTGATATGTTCTGCCATGCAATAGGCAAAAGAAGCTTCTTCTTCTAACCAATGATAGTAAAACATATTCATAGCATACAGAGGGGAATACCACATCATAAAACCAAGGCTGCACCCAAAGCTCAATGTTGTCATTTCAGGAATTCACTTCCCAAGATTTGTAAACTTTCTTCACTTTGGTTCTACTGATGACAACAGCTGAATTCTAGACAAGGGAGATATAGGATCTTCAAGTACTGGTAATGATGTTGGGGATAAAGAACTCTTAGCATAAAACTTTGGGCTTTCCACTGTTAAGTCAAGAGTGCTGTGCAGGTGGGTGAGTGGCATCATTGTGAAAGAGGTGAAGGCTTGACTCTGGATACAAATAGTTATCTGAGAGGGTTATGATCAGATCACCTGAACCCTCTGGAGCAAACTTAATAAAGCCATATGTGATACCTGCAAAGAAAAGAGAAAATACTGTAGTTTAGAACATTCTAGTATCTGTTCTATTACCTTAGATGTGCATGTACCACCCACAGCTGATGTGCAGGTTATTAGAAGAGTATTCATATAGCATACATAGTCCTTGATCCATCACTGGCACGACACAGAAGAGAATCCCACTGGACTCTCATGTGTGCACTGAGCCTGAGTCTGGGATTTCCCTTGTCTTCATCACTCTGAGCCTCACTATCAAGGAGATGTCCCTCAGGGCATTCTAGCTCAATGCTGGTCATAGCTTGTGATGGTGGCCTCAGGTAACAGTGTTTTGTAGACAACAGAGAGAAGATGGCCTGCTGTGGTATTGCTGATCCTTGCAAAGGTCTCTTTCATCTAGTGTTGGTTTTTCTAACTTTCACCCACACTCCAAGTCCTTAGAGAACTAGGCAGAAGAAGAATCACAGGCAGATGCATGATGAGTTGAGTGTTCAGATATGGTGGTTCTCCTGTGTTGTGTGGGAGAAACAGTTTTTGTTATGTGTGAGATGAGATGCAGAACTTGATGATACAGACTTAGGATTCGGAGTCTGATACCCATTGTCTCTTCTGGATATCACTGACACACTGCCTGCCTTCTACTAAAGAGTGCTGTGTCCCTCTTGCTGTATGGATATCTACTTCTGAGCCTGGTCCAGTGCCCTCCAAGACAATGATATTTAAAGAAGTTCTTCAGATAGGACAGAATAATATTTCCTATTTAACTTACATGAGAAGTACCTACAAAACAGTCCTCAGGACTTGTGTGCACAGAAATCTCACACATAAAACCAAGAAGTGTTTCTGTCATTCAGATAAATGAGCAGACTGGATCATAATCTGTGCCAATCTTGTTAGGTGTTTGATGGTGACTGAAATGAGGCATGGATACTCGAATTCAAAGAACGAGTCACAGAATGATCTTGGAGAGGAAAGATAATAGCTTTAACAGTGAGCTTGAAACAGAACCATTGTCTTGGCCTGTCAAACTTTGTTTTGTACAGTTAAAGGCCATAACAAGATATTTTCTGAAATGCAGGTTGCTGTTTCCTTCCTTCCTTCCTTCCTTCCTTCCTTCCTTCCTTCCTTCCCTCCTTCCTTTTTTTATCCTCCTTTCTTTTCTTTATTTCTTTCTTTTCATGTGTATAAAAAGTTATTTTTACTGCATGTATATCTGTGTACCACAAGTACGCCCAGTACTCACAGAAGCCAGAAGAGGGCATTGAATATCCTGGAAGTGGAATTACAGATAGGTTATGAGATGTCATCGGTGTGCTGAAAACAGAACTTGGATTCTTTACAAGAGCAATCAGAGCTCTTAATTACTGAGCCATCTCTTCAGCACTCCCAGGTAAGGGTTTTCAGAGGCAGATCTGACTGGTATAGCGTCATGTACAAGAACTTGCTGGAACTATGAATGGAAGAAGCAGGTGTGTTTGACAGATCTGGATTAAAAATTTAGGGCCCTCACTTTCTTCATATGATACTATTGTTACTACCCGGGATTTAAGGACAATCCCCAAATGGATTGCTTCTCTAAAGAGTACAATGAAGTTTTATGAGAGACAGATGCTAAACTTGTTTAAAACCAGTGACTCCTTAAGCAGAACCCTATGTTAATTGCAGAATCTTTTGCAAGGTTCAAAGCAAATCCCTGCCCTTCATCTTTCTGGAGCAGTAATAGCTGCATGCCAGAAAACACAGGATTTCCTGTCCAGTAGATGATCTTTGGAGTCCTGGGATTTGGTAGAATTATCCAGAAGTGTTGTAGAGTCAAATTGAACTCTCCATTTGTTTTCACCTCAGAATAGCCATATTCCCAAGCTTTCAATGGCCAAGAATAACACCTGTGAAAAACAGCTAATCCTGCTACATACACCTAAACCTGAGGAGGCTCCGAGGGTGCAGACACTAGATATGTGGTTGTACACATACAGATTGTCTGTCACCCATGACCTGGGAGACAGATGTACACACTATGTTTTCTGTATCTCTTTCCAGTAATAACACACATTGTTAGTGTATTTTGCCATGGTGATAAGGTAGTCTCAAATACAAACATGTCCCTGACACTGAGACGGGACAGCTGTCTAGATCAGCACCATCTGTTACTACTTGCCTACAGGAGAAAATTTGCTAGACTTAATCCCAAAGGACCTGGAGCCATAAAGAGGACCTGTGGCTTCTGGTCCCCTTTTTAGGCTCTTTGAGTTTCCTGTGAAGTCGCATAAGCCCATCCGAAGAGCTGGCTAATGGCCTGGGCACTGGAGCATCTGGGTTCTTCATAATGAGACTCAGAAGAAGATGCCTATTTGGCTAGTTGATGCCTAGGGACTTTGTGGAGTCCTCTGGAGCTGGAGTTATGTAACCTTGTGAGGCCTCTTCACATAGATGCTTGGAACCGAACTCAGGTCCTCTGGAAGAGTAGCATGTGCTATTAAACACTGGGCCATATCTCCAGCCCTCCTTTATCATTATTTTCTTTTTTCCCTCTGTGGTTCCATTCAGCCCCTGAATTCACCTCCCGACTATCTGTCTGCATTCTGGTCAGTTGCAGCTAGGGCTTTGGAAGGGCAGAATGCCCTTGCTGTGTTTGGATGTTCCAAGTCCTAGAAATGGCTCAGACACCTGTGGATGAATAGGAATTCATCCTATTCATATAGTGAAGAATAAGTGAAGAATTATACAAGGGAACTTATTTTAAGGAATCTCATGTTGGCAGATAACAAAATAGATTATTGACATAGTTTGACTTTTAATTTTTCCATTACTTATGCATTTTAGATATATGTATGAGAGATAGTAGCAAAAATCTCTGAATTAAATCAGCCAATATACTTTGTAGATGTACTGACCTCAGAATGGAAAACAAGACATGTGTTATATTGGAGAAGGGGTTTTGCTTTTGTTTCAACAGGAGAAGAAAGGCTATGGATACCATCAAATTGATGAATATTTGACTTGAACAAGAGATACCTCATAATTAGAAGAGATGATATTTCATCAAACAGCATGGCTGTTTAATCTTCCTACCTAGTTTTAATCTACTACCTAAACTAGGTTGGTAGTTTAACCTACCTAGAAATCTAGGAAATGTTTTTCACTTTATCAGATATAAAGAGAATGTCCCCCAAAATTAGGGTTGGTGAAGGATTGTGTTTCTGTCTTTTCAGAAGAATAAAGGTGTCCAGATAAGGAATCTGAAGACCACTGAACAAATGAGACATCTGAAGAATAAGGACAAATCATCCAGAAAAAAATGTCTCAAGAAAAAAAGTAAATTGGCCTACTGGCATATCACATATCTGACAGTATAAAATTTCACAAATCTTTCCAAATGTTTGTTTCTGCAGTTTTCTACAGACATATAATGCAAATGGTCTTTTTGTAGTTGCAGTACAATTCAAGATTAAAGCTGGCTTTGAAATGTGCTAGACTTTTTTGACTCTCCATGGGAAGCCTTAACCTTCCATGAGGAATGGATGGTGGAAAGGTGGGAGGAGCAGGAGGAAGGGAGGAAGTTGGAACTAGAATTGGCTTGTAAAATTAGAAAAGATTGTTTTTTTTTATAAAATAGATAAATAAAGAAAATTTAAAAAGCTGTCTTTGGAGTTGAAATGTGGCTCTCTTTTTCTCTAAATCCAGTCATGCTTATTAAAGTGAAATCCAAAACCTGAATCTCATGTCAGAAGAGCCACCTGATATAGGACAGAAGAAAAACAAATATTTAAGTACTATTTTATTGTCACTAATCTCATAATCTTTTGGTTTTATATTGTATCTTTAAAGCTTTCCTTAAGGAAAACATTATCACAAAATTTATAAGATTAATATATATGTATTTTAAAGTTTTGTCATGATATTAATGGTCATTTATAGTGCTAATTAATTCTGGGCAAAAACTTCATCTACCCTTCCTGTACATGATTTCAGGTTTGAGTTTCTATCAGTTTTATGCAGTGAACCATGACCATGCCAAACAGTGACCTTTGAATGATGAGGCCCTACAAAGATTCCTCCAGTACTATAATACCACTAAACTGAAAAATACCACCTAAAGATTGGCTTTGGACTACAAACTGCTCAGAATAATTTTGAGATGGCTAGCTCAGATGATCCAATCTCACAGACTATGTTATTTAGGACGTGAGACAAGCCCATTACACAGAAACTAGACAACAAGTGATAGAGCCACCTATCACGGGACTTGACAACTAACCCAAATTTTTCTTTTCCAGAGCCCCCAAAGATGTTGTCACCCCAGATATACATACATACATACATATATATATACAAGCACACACATACACATACATACATACATATATATATGTGTGTGTACTTGTTTTTCTTTTCAAAATAAGAACCCTGACTCTATTTTGTTTAGCTTTTTACCTGATCATTACCAACAACAGCTTGTAACCAACCACCCTAAACAATGACAAACATTTATAACCCATTGAACTACCATTTTATACCACCTACACCACTGCTTGGGAATGCAGGTATCATGTTCTTAAATTTACCTCCTGCAAGCCCAGACTTCTATACCAAGAAAAACTTCCTTCTACCATCGATGGATAAAACAAGATATTCTATGACAAAAACAGATTTAAACAATATGTATCCACAAACACAACCTTACAGAAAGCATTAGAAGAAAAACGTCAACCAAAGAAAGCTAACACCACCCATAATAACACAGACATCTGATAACCCTCCAATAACACAACTCAAAGAAGGGAAACACACAACTACCACCAAAAGATAACCAGAGTTAAAACCATTGGTCATTAATATCACTTAATATCAATGGATTCAATTCACCTATAAAAAGGCACAGGTTAAGAGAATGGATACGAAAACAGGATCCAGAATTTTACTGTTTACAAGAAACACACCTTAACCTCAAAGACAGATACTACCTCATAGTAAAGGGTTGGGAAAAGGTTTTCCAATCAAATGGACCTAAGAAACAAGTGGGTGTGGCTATACTAATATCTAACAAAATTGATTTCAAACTAAAATTAATCAGAGGAGATGGAGAAGGACACTTTATCATTGAAAAAGAAACAATTCATTAAAATGAGGTCTCAATCCTAAATATCTAGGCCCCTAATATAAAAGCACCAACATATGTAAAAGAAACATTGCTAAAACTCAAATCACACATCAAAGCCCACACACTAATAGTAGGATATTTCAACACTCCTCTCTCACCAATGGACAGATCAACCAGTCAAAAACTTAAGAGAAATAAGAGAACTAACAGATGTAGTGAATCAGATGGACTTAACAGATGTCTATAGAACATTTCACCCAAACAGAAAAGAATATACCTTATTCTCAGCATATCATGGAACCTTCTCAAAAATTGATCACATACTTACAAAGCAAACATCCACAGATACAAAAAAAATTGGAGTAACCACCTGTGTCCACCACAGAGTAAAGTTAGAATTTAACAATAACAGCACCCCCAGAAAGCCTGCGAACTCATGGAAACTAAACAATCAACTACTGAACCACCACTGTGTCAGAGAAGAAATAAAGAAAGAAATTAAAATCTCTCTTGAATTTACTGAAAATAAAGACACAACATACCCAAACCTATGGGACACTATG